>JADNYJ010000224.1:0-57387 GCA_015501075.1 Gymnopilus junonius
CGAAGTCACGAATTACTGGGCTTGGCAGTGAGCAACGTGGTTTAGTCTTTCTTCTCATCGCTACCACGACCATCCTTTGGGCTTCCTCTTCAACTTTTCTTTGAGATCATCATGTTTTTCAATCCAAGGCGTTAGGAAAGCAGCTATTGCACTTGTTTGTGTGCTCTTTCAAACGCGTACTGTCCGTCCATCAGTTCTGCCTCACTGGTCCAACTGACATTCTTGTTCTCGTAGTCATCTTATCAATACCGGGAAATTCTTGTGTATTTCGATCCTTTGCTCGTATAGGGTATGGACGGGAGTTACAAGCAAGCCAAGGAGGACTTTGTCTCTGGAGCAACCGGCTCCTCTATCACACATGTAAACCTCATCTCACTCGTTGCCCTGGTACGCCTTTGCACCCTCTCTCTAGAGACCTCGCATCTCTCTAACACGTCTCTGAACACAAGTCAGCAGTGACTCTCTACGGCGCTCTTCGCACCCGCATGCCTCCAACGCGCCAAATGGGCTTCTTCACCTCCTGGCTCATCCTCGTCTTCCCAATGCTGCTCTCCATGACAATAGCAGCGGCCCATCCGTTATACCTCAGCTTTCTCCTGCTCATGCCCACCGCCCTCGTTCTCCGTTACCCTAAAATGGAGATGGGCACCCCATTGCCATCAAGCCAACCTGCTTCTCCAGCAGCGCAGATCCGGATGCCTGCTGGTGCATTTCTAAGGGAAGGGGGCTCGGAGGGGAAGTTGAAAGCGAGATTACCGCCCTTGCCGGCGCTGACGACGTACAGAGCCCATATGATGCTCATGACGGTGTTGGCGATCCTCGCGGTGGATTTCCCCGTCTTCCCGAGGTCGTTGGCCAAATGTGAGACGTTTGGTGTTTCTTGGTAAGTCTTGTCGTTCATCTGTCGTCGCTGCTGGCTGTACATGGTTACTGAAACGTTACCGCAGATGGACTTGGGCGTAGGCTCGTTTGTCTTCTCCCAGGGCATCGTCTCTGCTATACCCCTCGTCAAAGACGCGTCATACCTCCAATCTGCCTTCCTTCCAAAGTTGCTCAAGGTCACGAGAAAATCTCTGCCCATCATCGCCCTGGGCCTCGTACGCGTCTTATTAATCAAAGGCACAGAATACCCAGTGCGTATCCGCCATTCTTGTTGTCGTGATGAAACCATTGGACTCATGTTGTGAATGTTGTGGCTGTGCTGTGGTTATTAGGAACATGTAACGGAATACGGTGTACACTGGAACTTCTTCGTCACCTTGGCTCTGCTGCCGGTCCTCCAAGTGTTCTTGCACCCTCTCCTGGTGCGGCTGCCCATTTCGATGGTCGGCGTCCTCGTTGGCATTGGTGAGCTGCGTTGTTGACGTCCCCTTGATCCAAAGGTTCATTCATGTGGCTGACACGCTTTGATCCCCTTCCTTCTCCTTCTTGGTAGTTCAGCAAGTGGCGCTCTCTCAGTTCAAACTGAAAGATTACGTCCTTTCAGCCCCCGCACATCTCTTGTCAGCGCTAATAAGGAAGGACTTGTGTCTCTTCTAGGATATCTCTCGATCCAGCTCCTAGGCCTCTCGGCTGGCACCCTCATCTTACCGCCCTCGCCCTCCTATTTCCGACGCCGTCAACAGGCGCTGCTTAGCGACACCGTCTCAGGAAAACAAACGCGAAATGGACCCCATCGCCGCCGAGCACTCCCAACCGTAAAACCACCCGGACACCAGAAGCCGTATCGGAAGCGGATTGGACTTCGCCGCGTCAGCTCGACAAGACGGCGACGGAGCTTTGCGCGTATGCTATTCTTTGGTGGTCCCTTCTCGGCCTGGCCAGGCTCGCGAGAGTTGACGGAAGGTGGAGTCGAGGGAAGGTGTTTCACGGCGGACGGTGAGTTCTGACGGTATTCCCCTCCATCCCCTCCCTTCCTTCCCTTCGTCTGCTTCTACCTTCCCTACCCCGCTCCCTCCGAAACCTCCATTGATCCGATTTTTCCCTTGTTTTTTTTTCTCAATCTAGGTGAACGTATCGTATATCCTCTGGATAGCAGCGTTCAATGACTCATTCATATTACTCTACCTCGTCATTCTGGATTTATGGATCTTCGGCCGTGCAACCCCACCGACGTCATCAGAGGCCCGACACCATAAGAGGAAAATGTCGGACTTGAGATCGAAGGCGGCGGAAGCGGAGGGTTCGGGTACGACTGCGGCGGCCTATTTCGGTCTCTCTACTGCTGCCAATGATGCGCGTCAGGTGCAGACGCGAAGAGATGTCGGAAACCCTCCGGTTCTTTTGGAAGTGATGAATCGGTATGGGTTGGTCGTATTTTTATTGGTGGGTTTTTTATTTCTTCCTTTATTTCTATTATTATTATTTCTTTATTTTATTTTATTTTATTTTTCTGCGTTATTTGATCTGCGCTTTACTTACCAGTTTCTTCTTCTTCTTCTTCTTCTGCAGGCGAATGTCCTCACGGGGCTTATCAACCTCACAATGTCGACCATGTACATGTCGGATGGGGCTGCGATGTTGGTTCTCAGCGTATACTCGTTGATATGTTGCGCTGTTCCTTGGGTTTGGAGTCGGTGGATGACAGACCGTATCGCCAAGGTGAAATATTCGTAGACTGATGCGTGGAAGTTGTTGTCGCTGGTTGTAGGACTTATACTTATACTTATACCCACACCTGCGGTCTTCGTGGTGTGAGTGTGGTAGAATACTTAGTTGATTAATATATAACCCACAGACTTTGTGTTCTTTGTCTTGTGGCACCTTTTACGGTAACCCCAAGCCGGCTTTCAAAGAGATGTCTGTGCACTTGGATGTACGATGGATGCCGGAAATCGTGAACTTGGAGTAGTCAACCAGACTAGGCTATCATAAGCTACTGATAGTGGTATAGAATTCTGGACGAAAATAACGTGCCCTCCGATATATCAATAAAGCATTTGTCGTTCCCCCCTTTGTCGATGCCATACAACACTGGAACATTGACAGGCAATGAATAAGTGGAGACTAGTCACGCCCATAGTAACAATGGATATAATGTAAAGAATGCGAAGAAAAAGGAGAAAATATTGTATTGCCGCCCCACACGGTGGTGTGGTCTGGGGTATGTGGCGGGCCAAGGCGATTGCGCGTCTGAACGGCTGCCAGAAAAGCGGTGTCTATCCATATCGTCAAATACCCCTTGGAGAGTAATTGACCGCTGTAAGGAGGAAAAAAGAGAGATATTACAGAGATCGTAGGTATGGAATGTAGGAATGTTTTGAGCTTGCGTTGACAGCCTGTGCTATGTTGTCCCATTTCATATTCCCCATATTCCCCGCCCCCTCAGCGCTCTTCGGAGATTGCAGAGACGACATACTAATAGTATTACCTCCGTGATGCGGGCGCCGTTAAATACTTAAAGAGTAAATTTCAGTAGTAGCTCAGACATTGCTTTCAATAGAGATCTACTATAATTAACTTACCTTCTCAACAACTCGAAGGAGAAAGATGGCAACGAAGGATTTAAAACTCTAATACAACTGTAGTAGGCCCGCCTGTTGAAATTTGAATGTATATTTTCACTCTGGTTCATTGATAGGGGTTTCAAGAACGTCCCTTTTGAACGCGCCCTTCACTGCGCAGTCTGTCATGACGTAGGAATTGCCCATTGGAACCTATATGTACGGCGGCTATACATAACCACGGGGGCTGTGTTAGACTTCGGATGCGGCTAGGAAAAGTTAAGACGGATAGAGAGATCCACCTTGGATTCTGAATATAGCCTCCGACTCGGATATGCTGCATAAAAAGGTTTGACAGATTGAGAGAATACGATCTATGGTAAAGTGGAGGTTTTGGACTCTGAATCGCCGTCCTTCATGCTCGAAGTATAGGTAAAGAGGTCAGCGTGTGGGCGACATGAGCGTTCTGCGCCACATACTTTGTGCCCTACAATAATGCATTCAAAACAATGGTTGAAGAAAAGGAAAGTTGAAGCCTCCGAGTTGGAAGCACTTGGCATTCGCGAAATTTCTTGTCCTTCAGACATCGTGACCAGGTCCATCCATCCTTGGTCCAGGGTATCGCAGGTAAGAGACAGAAACTCCAGCAATAGAACCAGCAGCCAAACTTTCGTTTTCGTTCGTAAAATGTAAGTATGACGAGGGGCGAAGTCAAAGAGGTTTTTGCGATCATGATCGTTGAAGCACATCTCCGGAAAGGAAGGTGGATCTCACGGCGTCCGGTTCGGCTTCTCTGATTCATCACAGTTCACTCGCTCAATTGTCGCCTAACCTGCCTTCAACGGACGCAATCCTTATCATCTCATCTTATTAATACTACATGGCCTCCATTTCGGCATACCTACCATCCTAAAGAAACAGCGATTTCACATGTTTTTCTCCTTCTCCTCTAAAATTTGCTAGATTCACTGATCTCGGAGACTCTGTGACCTCTGCTTAACTCTCGTTAATACCGGTTGTCCTCAAGTACAAGCCCTGTGAACACCGGATTTCAGTTAAACGACAACATTGGTCCTAGTTATTTGTTCTGGAAAGCATTTATCTCCTTTGGATCCACAACAGCGAATTCATTCGTCCGCTATCGCAAAATCTGAGATCTAAGGCGACTGCAGAATGTCGACGGAAATATAATCTGTTCAATGTGGCTTTCTAATTTTATTTTATGCAGCAAAATTCTAAGCTTCCTTTTTTCTGGTTGTATGCTGCTGAATTCATGTAATTGTCGGCATTCCTCAAACTCTTTCACCAATTCAGTGATTAAACATCGACTTCGCAGTCGTGTAGCCCAATCCAAACATGGCTTGACATTGGGCGGCGCTCCGATACCACTACCCCCTGGACTAGAATTGCTCTCCGGTAATGAACGGCTAGCATAAACGACTAACCACCCAGTAGTGAAATCTCCTGTTGAATCGACTTCACCTCCAGGCGTTGAATACGGCCGCAGTCAGCTGTCATCATTGGTCACTTGAAATTTCATTCAATGTTATTCTCTATGACGGCTAGTTTCTAGATAATCTTTTGACCTTAAACTTCTCGGAGAAGTAACTTTGAAAGATGTGCTTTTTGGAGACGGATGGTAGAATGATTAAACTAATTTTGAAAGCGACTTCTAGATCTGCCGAAATTTAGTGATGGACCTACAGAACACCAAATGGTTTTAATTTAGAATAGAAAAAGCGTTGCTCTCTCCAGATGTTCTCTCGTACTCCAAGTTCCCGGAGCACTATTTCTAGGTACAAAGAGATGTATCTCAAATATTTATGTCCAAAGTAGATTTAGATTACTGTCGATGTGTACTGTTCGGTATGCGACGGTATCGGGCTAAATTTGCAATTAATGAACACAATTGTCAGTGTATTTGCTCAAGATCTACGGAGGTAAAATAGTTTTCCACGGAATGAAAAAATATCGCATCTGGGATAAGATTTACTACTTCAGAATACATATTTCTAATCAGTGTTGGTGTTGTCTCGAACATTTTGGCTTGTTAACAGCATCCAGCCCTCGATGATTGATCCCAGTGAAGACTGCGATATGGACCTACTCTAATTTCAAATCGCCGTGTGAGAGCGCTGTCGGCCCGCCTTGCGTCCCGCCCACTGCGCCCAAAAATAAAAATAGGGATGCATGAGCCACGCACGCTCTTGACGGATCGTCAGGTCAATCAGCGGGTAAAACGGAATTGCACGCATATCATCGCCCCCCACTGCGATTTTGAGGCATTTTTGCAGCTTCATTGCTGCGCTCACAGCCCTAAAATTTCGAATTGGCAAGAAACGGAACATGAATTATTGCGTTAAGATATTCTTTCAGCAAACTCTTATTTGATCGGAAAAAAATTATAAGAGGAAAAAGTCTTCTTTCAATTTACTCAGGTGCTCTACACGACCAGGCATTATACATCTATTGAGAGTGGTCGCATGCGCCACACTCATGGGCGTCAACGTGTTGATATGTATAGATCAGATCGGAGGTATGGTCAACTACGGTCAAGCCTTATCTTGTGCATGTAGCCCACAACTTGTTAACGGATTGTGCCAGGTACCGTTTATTATTAGTGGTAGAATGATCACTTTGCGATAAAGAAAGTTGTTCCATTTCAGAAATTGATCGATCGCGTACCTCAGCCGCCGAGCACCACACATCACTAAGGAGTGTGGTTATAGGCAACCAACCCTCCTTGCGACTTACTACTATTTTAATCAGGAGACACGGTGAGATGGGGACGCTGTATATTGTACAAAATGGGCTTCAAGTTTGAATAATCAGGATATTCGTGAGTCGCGAGGGGTATGATCTTAGCTTACTGAATTATCTATTTATCAATGAAAAGAAAGTAACGTACCCCGCTCACCTGTCTATTCAATCGACAATATAATCTTGATTTCGGTCACGCTTTTCGCCAAAACTCAAAGGTTTCACTAAACACGGAGGACATTTGCCGCCGAACCATGGTTTGTCATGGGCACAGAATCATTGAGCTCTATCTGTATCGCAAGCACATTTTCTGCGAATAATGGAAGTAGGTTCTGAAAATCGTGAGGGTACCATGGCGCTGGATTCTTTACCCTTTCGTTTATAGTCCCTGTTTTGAATCATTGATCATGAGATCAGTGCCGCGTTCAAGTTGCCGCGGCTTGCTTTGAATTTCAGGTCCGCTCTGAACGCAAGACAATAACTGCTGCCAAAATTTCGACTACCAAATGCTATTGATTCCGTTCTGGTTCTGATTCCACACTCTACCGAATGCTGTGCTCTCGAACATTGGGTGTGAGTACCTGTTTCTCTCACTGTCCTTGTTCTAACTTGGGTATCACCATAGGCCGTCAAGCTTATTGAGCTCAAACGCCCACGTACGTTGCCTGCCGAGTAGGAGACTAACACCTAATGGAGTTGAAAGATCACTAATCCAAAACACGCCAGTATGTCGAATTGAATCAGTAGATCTCAGACGCTCCCGTATCTACGCTTGCGGTACGATTTCTTCCACTGCAAGAGCGCTCTCAGAAGAAGCTTCAAGAGGTCCTGTAGCTCCCGATGACGGAGGATCTTTCCTAACGTACTGTCTTTTTACGGCGGAGAGTGCGGTTCGTCATTTCAAAGTTGTCACTTTTACGTCTGTCTTTACCGAACTTCACTGAAGGAACGAGGGCGATGATTGACTC
Source organism: Gymnopilus junonius (assembly GCA_015501075.1). Lineage (NCBI taxonomy): Eukaryota > Fungi > Basidiomycota > Agaricomycetes > Agaricales > Galerinaceae > Gymnopilus > Gymnopilus junonius. The sequence goes on from JADNYJ010000224.1 coordinate 7,172, forward strand.
GGACTGACGGATCGGATCCGTAGGTCCCCGATAGTCCATCACGTGTGTTGAGCTGTCATCGTCTCTCATAGGAATCCGATCTTACTCGACGATTTTAGTCCATCATCTTCAATCCGCTGGATCTGCGCAGACGAGTCAGTGTTTTCCCAAAATTATCGTTTCGATCCTGAATATCCCATACGTCATCGATTAGTGATGCACCGGATACCTCAGCTGGAAAGGTCTCCCCGAACTGAATGGGCTTTGACGGAAAAGGGCCATGTTACACGAAACGATAACTTCCGTGCTGAGCTGAAGCATAAAAATTTCTTTGTCATGCACACTTTTTTGGGCTGCGCCTACTAATGGTATTCTTTCCTAAAAGAATTACGGGGATCAGAGAAGAGTACTTAAACCAGCGCGTAGTCTGCCTTTGCCATCATCCTGCAATTTGAAAAACGAAAACAGTAGACATGCATTCCACGGGAAATGATGAGCGTTCTAGCAACCAAGGGTATCTTCCACGGGGCGCGGCATGCGTCAGCTGTCGTCGTCGCAAGATGGTGTGTATTCCGTATTGCGAATCGCATTTGGCGCTGACCAGGTTTGTTAGAAATGCGATGGGAAACGCCCTGTATGTTCGCAATGTGATCGTGCTGGACGTGCCGAGGATTGTGAATACATGACTGGTCAAGAACGTTCAACTGTTCAGATCCTTGAAGACAACATCAGTCGCCTAGAAGCTAGAATCCAAGAACTGCAAAATCCGGCGACACCTGCAGCCGCGGTAAAGCTTCATCAACCATACACTGGTGGGCCATCGTCTGCACAACAACCCCCAGTTCCTTCTCCATCGCGTACTCCTCCGATTCAAGATCCACCCCGACATATAGCTGAAAACTTGTAAGTTTATCGATTAATTTTCCTCAGAACAGCGGATATAATTGCTTGCTTTCAGGATGTCTACATTTCTTGCCCACGCTGCGCAAGTCGGATTTTTCCTCAATGTCCCACGTTTCCAAGCATCATTCTTCATCAATCAGCCAACTGGACGACCGTCTCCTGCGCTTATTTCCAGCGCTTACCTTTGGGCTATTCGATTTTCGCATGATCCTTCAGTCAAGGTACACGAAGCTGCCTACCTTGACCGCGCGACACAGGATGCCGCGACTGCACTTTCAGGAACGCACCCGGAAAGAATCATGCACACCATTCAAGCCGAGGTTCTATTGGCCAATTACTTCTTTGCTAGTGGCAGGTTCTTCGAGGGAAAATATCACGTCACTACTGCAATTTCGATGGTCTTTTCGGCAGGTTTACATCGGATCCGTTCAGCTACACCACAACAATCTCAGACTAGCGCCGACAATCGCCTGAGCGCTCCTCGCGACCCCACGGAAGAGGGTGAGAGAATTCTCGCGCTTTGGACAGTTTTAAATTTGGACAAGACCTGGGCCATTGCACTCGAGGAGAGGCCAAACTTTGAGTATTCTAGCCACGCTCTTGCGACTAAAATCGACACGCCATGGCCACTTGAAATGGAAGACTTCGAACAGGTATGTCGATATTTTCGAGACAGCGCTTAGACGACTAAAGAACACTATGTTACAAGGGTCGCCTACCACCACAAGCACGCACCTCTAATACCATCCAAAACTTCCTCAACGGAGTAGCGACACCCGATCTGGGTGTTTCCCTTTCCGCAATTGAAGCCAAGACGGCCGTACTTTGGGAGCGTGTGGCTACCTTCACCAGAAAGTACCAACCGGGTACGTGTTCTCCAACTTAACTTCATATATTCCAGGACTCAATTAGGAACTTAGACTCCTCCCCGGAGACTATGCAAACACTCCTTCAAGAATTTAATAACCTTACTTCTGTTCTAGAAAGCGTTCTCCGTCATTTGCCTTCACCTGATCCTCAGGCACTCGTCCGCGTTCAAGATGTTCAGAAGGCACGCAGGGCAGGTGTTGTGTACAGTATGCTTTGCGCTGCTATCATTCGTCTCAATGTCCCGCTCGCTTCGACTGGTAGCAACGCCGCTGCAAAACGAAAGATGTTGGCGACGGCAAGGACTATTCTGGAAATCGTGCTTGCCCTCAGAAGCCGAGGTCCTGCGTATTTGGATCCCATCATAGGCGTGAGTGGTACAACTTTCCTCTAATTACCTCGCCATTGAGCACATTATTTCATTACAGACCGTTTGGATAGAAGCTTCTCAAGTGGTGTTCGATGAAGTCGCTTTTATTCGCTCTGCTCGCGCTTCTGGATCGTTACCGGCTGGAAGTGCTGACGACAGAGCTATGTTGTCTCTCGTGCAACAGGCCACGAGCGCTATGTCAGATTTTAGTGACAACATTCCACTGACAAGTAAGTCTTTTCTGCTGAATATGCCGTTATCCATGAGCCCACAATCTATTTAGGCTTCCAAGTTAGCAAGATTCGGGAGACTGGGCAATCCCTCTAACGATATGTTCACGTATAATTGGTTCTTTTACTTATTAGAAGTTTTTTAATTTACCATTATATTATCCATCCCCACTCGTCATTTCTATTGTATTTACCTCTTGAAAGTTAACTTATTATCTGCGCTGCCTTGTATCTATAGCTGGTTTGAATAGGGTTCTGTGTAGCGTAGTCTACTCCAGCGTGTGCATGTAGCGATTATTTCCAATCCATTGCTAGAAGACATTGTCTAGTTTGATTTAAATACCTATGAATGGATTAGACTTTTGTTCATATTATTGCACAAGTGCAAAAGCGCCTGTAGCTTGGTCAGACGCGACGCGTTTGGGAGGAACACGTGCTTCTTCAAATGTAGCACGTGGTCAACCAAGTTGATGTAGCTGCTGGCCGTTGGCTGGCCGCCAGCAGTGGCTTGCCTCGACACTTCTCCGCCACCTGCAATGTCCACTAACAGTGATACGAGACCCAACGGAGGGCAATACGAAAACGAATCATCTTTAGGTATGGCATTATATCGTGGATCTACATCGAATGCGTTATTCATCCCGCCCGCTTATGCAGTACTGGGTCTTTTGGGAGGCGATGTCGATGAACCTTTGAAGACAAATGAAAACTTGAAAAATCCTGATTCCGAACCTAATAAGAAAAGGAAGTTCGAAGAAGGGTCAGAAACGGGAAAACCTCTCAAAAAGCGTCCGACGTACACTAAAGACGACACCTATTATCTTCCAGATGGTAACGTCCTTCTGCAAATAGGTCAAGTTCGCTTTAAACTCCACAAGAGTCGTCTATCAAGCCAGTCTCAATGGTTTCGATTCCTTTTTACACGAAAAGCCTGTTCCCTGCTGGGAGATGACTTCCAGGACCACGAAGAAATCGACCAAGTTATTTCAACAGCAGATACAGTGGACGGATACGACCTTTTCTACCTCGATCTTCCGGGCGTCCCACAAGTATCGCAATTTGTTGAACTTTTGACGTGCATGGACAATGCGATGTGAGTCATCATTCATACTAAAGATGTTCCTTCTCACAACTCATTCGGTGTAGTACTTATTTGAAGAAAGAACCGACTTTTCCGACCATCAATGACATTCTCCAGGCTGCATATTTCTTTCATTTCGATTCATTCTCCACGCCTTTAGACATGCTGTTCAGAAAAATTTCCCGGACGAGCCAGAGAAAATATCGTATGTATCACTCCTCATGCTGTTGAGGCTGTGAATTTGGGTCGGAAATCGCCGATTTGAAAGGGATTTTACGCTGTGCTTTCTATCAACTGGCAAGATGCGTCCTAAACCCCCGCAGGCGCTATGGATAAACTGGAAGACCTTCCAAGGAAAGATTTGATTTTACTTCTCAAGGTGCAGAAAGAACTGGTTTTGACTTGGGATTCGATCATCCCACTGACTGAACACATCTGCGACGAGCCGGACTGCATGAAAATCCGAACAGTAAACTCGGCGATAACGTGGAGGAAGAAGCATCCATTCGATCCTATTTATGTGATTCACAAGCTTATCAAGCAAGACTGGTTAGCGAAGGGATTCTGTCTCGCTAAAGAAAAAGAGGCTATCGCCAAGTTGAAGGTCGAGAGGTCGAAAATATGGGCCAATTTAAAGATTTGGCTCGAATTAGAGGATGAGCTTGTTTAAAATTCATCGTCCATGAGAGCGAGTGCCTTCCAAGTCCTTCAAAGTTTTCTTTCGATGAGTCGTTCACTTACTTGATTTATTACAGGCATCAATCAATGTATTGAATGTCTTTCTTCTCAATTCGAACATCGTGTTGTATGTGTTATATTTGCGCCACAATGCACAATCGGGGAAGCCATGATACGCTGCCCGGACCCCCCCAAGATGGAGAGTGCAATACATTTTGGGCTGAGTCAACTCACATGATTTATGTCTGATCTATAAGCCGCAACCGACGAAATATCGCTGATAAAGACGTTCCCTTTGAATAGTAATGGCGATGACGAAATTAGGAAGAGGTCATTTTAATTTGAAATCGCTTTCAAATTTTGGTCACTCTGTCGGAATTTTTTAAAGTGCTAACTAAGTTCGAGGAAGGATTGAGCTACCTCCACCAGGAACTCGGAGGATGGGCTCAAAATCAAGTGGAAAGGGGAGTTGTCGAACGTTTCGCTGATATGACTCAAGGAAGACATCATGTGGTGTGACATCAGATCAAATCGACATCATTGCGCGACAAATTACGGTGAATTCACAACACCCCTTAAACCTTTTCCAACAACATCGAAAGAGAAGCTCGAAAATGGCCACCCCTCCGCAACACACTCTCCCCCTCTGCCTTACGCATATGACGCTCTTGAGCCCTACATCTCGAAAGAGATCATGGAGCTCCACCACACCAAGCACCACCAAACTTACGTCAATGCTCTGAACGCCGTTGAAGCTGCATACGCAAAGACTCAGACCCCGAAGGAGAGGATTGCACTCCAGGCCGCCTTGAAGTTCAACGGAGGAGGTATGTGTCCTTACCATGGCGAGTCGTTTATACTTTATCCAGTTCCATAAGGGCACATCAACCACTCTCTTTTCTGGAAGAACCTCGCTCCCGCCGCCGCCGCTAACAAGGGAAACGGAGGTGTGCTCCGCGATGGCCCTCTCAAAGCAGCTCTAGAGAAGACATTTGGATCGGTTGACAACTTCAAGAAGCAGTTCAACACCGTTACCGCCGGAATTCAAGGATCTGGATGGGGCTGGCTCGTGAGTCTGAAATCAGGATTTGTTGAGCAAGTTTTCCTTACGGCCTTTCTTAGGGTTATAATCCCAACTCCAAGACTCTTGAGATAACCACCACCGCTAACCAGGACCCTCTTTTGACCCACGTTCCGATCATCGGCGTCGATATCTGGGAGCACGCTTTCTATTTGCAATATAAGAATGTCAAGGCTGATGTGAGTGACTTCCTGGATTATTTTGATGAGGGACATTTATTCTAACACCATGGCTTTAGTACCTCTCTGCGATCTGGAACGTCGTCAACTTCGATGAGGCTGAAGCTCGCTATAACGACGCTGTGAAGGGTGCGAAGTAAGCTTAGTAAAGGGTATCGGAAGAAACCCAATGAAAATGTAGTACAACTTGTACAGCCCTGTATCACGATATTGTTACCAGTGTATGAAGACCCATGCGTTTTGCAAATTGTAATCATAACAAGTACGAACCATTATCGGCCCGATCACTTTCGACATTGGAAGTCCGAACAACGACCTGGTGAGAACTTGTTCCTGCTTTTCGCTTCCTTTTTCATTCTGTCATCCACTTCCGATTTCTTGTCTCTAAAGACAACTCTATCGCTCTATCGTTGCTGTGCTCACCCACTCATACACTCGTCACCAAGTCCATCAATACCCGTATAATTTCCGGAACCCGAGCCGTTGACAGCCCCTTCCGCCAATTCGAATTCCGGCACCGTCGCCAACGCTTACTCGCCACAATAGACCGGTGGTGCCTTCGCCTGTGCATCCTGACCATCGTCCTCTGCAACGCAATGTTACCACCGTAGTGCAGTGTTCCCTGTACTCAGACACGTGCAATGTTGGGCCCTGGGCGTCAAATTGGAGTTATGGGCGGCGCTTTAGACGCTGAGCATCTTTCACTTTGAGCGTCCACGTCCCCTCCAGCCAGGCTGTTTCAGTTGACCACAAAGTCACTACAGGACCCAATATACCTTCACCCGGACTACCATTGACCGGCTTTCGCGAAGGGGAGGAGAATCCCGGGGAAACGGGGTCTGCTTGGCCAGTCTATGAGGTATGTGTTGTTAATCCTCACTTTATAACCCAATCCCTTCATTTCGTTTCAACAGGTCATCCTGTCCTGTTCATGTGCATCAATGGCCTCAACTAGTCCGAGATATGCAGGACTGCCCACTGAAGTACTAGAAAACGTCTTCTCATACGTCAACCAACATGACCTCACCAACGTGGTTCGGGTATGCAAGTCATTTGCTCTATCTGGGCGGTTACTTCTTTATAGAGTCGTTGAGCTGTGCAGCGATGATCCTCATATTGATGCAACCCTCGGTCTTCTACGAGGAGAGCGGACACTGGGTGTTAAAGTCATTTGCGCGACTTTGACGACTAGACGGCCTTTAGGAGGTGTGTTGCGCGGGCCATGGATCGAACCAGACTTCTTCATGTACTGGACAAGGTTACGGAGGCTTGAACTCAAGGGATTCCCATTCTATACCCCTGCTGATATCCAGCTATTCGACTCAACCCTACGAAACTGCTGCACCCAGTTGAGGCAGTTCACATTTCGGCCCGTTTTTGGTTCTTTGCCCTCGGGAGGCTTCCAAATAGGCGGATTGAAGAAAGTCTCATGGCAAAGTGAGCTAGGTTTGTCGTTCCGTTCGGCCTTATAAGCCCTTACCTTTTCTCAATGTTCTTCCTCCAGCGACGATGGACACGCCTGTGACACCTATAATGATGGGGTCCATCACCACCATCACACATATCACATTTCTTGGACGTGTTACCCACAGGCGTGGAATACCCTACGACGACTTCCTCAAGCTCCGATTTCCGTCACTCGAATCTCTGGAGCTCGGTTCGCTCGAGCATTCGAATACAGAAATAAGGACAAACGCACTCGTCACCACTTTCATCCTCGCCCATCCCTCCATTGAACACCTTTCCCTCGGAAAAATCCGCCCAAGCTATTTCATCTTCCAGTTCGATCCCGAACAGCTCAAACCCGACTCACTGCCTTCTTTGAAGCGTTTCGAAGGATATCCGGAGAATGTGACGAACCTCGTGCGTTGCCGGGTGCGCTCCATATTCTCCATTATTTCTCTCTCCCTTTGCTGTCCAAAGGAAGAGGGAAACCACTCGCGCGTGTTGCGTGCCATGTCCGAGGCCGTTGCGGATGCGGAAGGGACGGAGAAGCGGTTCTTGTTCGTGAAGAAGCTGAGGTTCGAGACTTATGCTGTCTTGAATCATCGCATGCGCTCCGATGCGACCTCGTTGGCCCATCATGCATGCATGGACGAATTGGCGCATATGTGTCCAAATGTGGTGGCATGGTGCGGCAGTTTGCCGCCCATGAATTCTGTAAGTATTCTTGTATTATTCCTGTATTCCTGGCTCATATCCCTGCTAAAGGTCCACTTTGCCAGAATGTTCGCGATGTATGAGCATCTAGAAATCATCTGCCTTCCTTTGTTATCAACTATGCTGGAGATGCCCTCTTTTCCGATGGAGTATTTTAAAGATATCGCGGAGACATGCAAGAACCTCAAGTTCGTCGTCGCTCGTCGACCCGATTATACGGAGCGACCTGATCATGTGTTTATTCTTGAACGGGATGGTACTGGTACCTTGATCAAGGTTGACTGCAAACTCGTCCAGGGAGTTGGTATATATTATGACCGGATCTCTGATAGAATTAACGGTCCTCAGGACCTTTCGGCGTAGTTTGTTAGAATTATTTAATCTCAATTCCAATGGTAGTCTAGCTAATGTATGCTGTATGTTAATCTACTTCGTAATTGAATTTTGTCTAGTGCTTCAAATGAATAAACTTTTGGCTGTCGCAATATGGGATAGCCACCTCGTTTCTGCCAAGGAGGTTTACTTTATGTATAAACCATGCCATGACGTGAATTTTTAGGCGATATAACAAGTCCATTCAACGTCCGGATCCTGATCGCTGCACCAATACGAATTCACATCCTCAGGCCTATGACAGGATCCATTGTTTGATGTCACTACTTGACATTAATGACGACACTGGTAATGCTAAACGGTACTTTTACCTCCAAGGGATACTCAGCGTTGTACATTGAATACTCTAGAACGACAACGGCTCCGAAATTTTCGAGAGCTGTGGCGATGTTGTGGCGATGTTATCCTAATGCGGAACCGTACCGTATACCCATGGCTCGACCCAGCAGACCGATGAAACGGCTGTATGCGGTCATGGTCTGCGGGGAGTGAGCTTCAATGAAGCCCTGTCCGCTTAATATATTCTGAAGACACGTCAGTAAAGTAACAAATGTTCTAATATCTTCAGCGGTTTCTTCTGACCTTCAGATTGGCGGATCAACAGGCACGGATCACGTTCCAGGCCCTCCCCCGCTAAGCTTCAAAGTGAAGGTGGGAGGATTAAATGGTCCGAAATCAAACGACAATTATTGTTTAGGCTGTCAAGTACGTACCTGAAGACTGCTGATTTTTCCGAGCGTATCGTCGTCGGTTGTGAAACTTACCGTGCGGTTGACGTTTTCAACGCCTAGCACTGTCTCTTTTTTGAAAATTACTATCCTCCCCGTATGTCGGCGTGGTATATCTCTGGGAGGATTTTTTAACTGCTTTCAGAGCTGCTAACCAACTGTTAGCGTAGTCGAGACATCCCATTTTGAAATGCGAACCTATTGCACGTCTTCTTGTCGGGCCTGAATGAGGGGCGAAGGAATGTAAAGTTGAAGACGGTTTCAAGTTGGAGGGCGGTGTGTCCGGCTCTCAAGGATTGGCAGTTCATATGTCCCGCATCTGTATTCGACTGTGTTGCGATAATGAAGTCAGTGAAAGCCTAGAAAGAGTTTTTGACGGTGAAAGGTCAGATATAAAAACTGCTCAAGGGGAATGCAAGTGTTGTTCAGAGCTGGGCTCATTCCCAACACTTCGTTTCATATACCCTCAGTCAGGCAGGACCTCGACATAACTAATTATACAATCTTTATTACGATATGAAGCCCATGTCAGACTTCCAGCGTGACTTTACTATTCCTCTGTCGTATGGTGAAGGCGATATAGTTTCCTATAGGGAGCCCAAGGAAATGGTCAGTATCTCTCGATTTCCAGTTTGAAACATCCGCCTTACTTCAGTGCACACAGGGACAAAAGAAAGCATACAGACCTCATCCGGCGATTATAATCAGTCGCGGAATGATTGGTGGCGACAGAGAAATTTTCTATGATATCGTGCAAGTATCGCATACGCTCCCGGATAGCAAATTTCCCCATCAAAGGCCAGTGCAATATTATACGGGCAACCTAGAAGGAACTGTTTCAATGATTCCGCAACGAGTACCCGCTGGCAAGTTGAAATCTGGGAAAGATGGAGTTCATAACATCGGCCGAGAAAGTCTTGTTCGTCTTTGGGCTGATATGGGTACGTCCATTTCAATAACAACGGTTAGTTGCATTACTTACCTTGAAATAAATTGTAGGTCGATTTCATCAAACGCAAGTGTCCCGGAGCTGCAGGTAGCCTAGAGGTCATACCGACAATTCATTGACCCTGGGTCGAGGGTCGGTTTTTGCTCATCATGGGCAATACTTCCGCATACGAATAAGCCGCGCCTCTCAGAAGAATGCACATTGGAAGAGCACCACCAGCGTTGTTCCAATCAGTATGGCTTCTCTTATCAGGGCGAACGCGCAACAACTATACATTACATTGTCCACAGCACAATGGCGTTAAATAATGACAACGTACCCAGTTGTGCAGAGTACAACAGGAACAAAAGTAGGTTAAAGTCGAAGTAATACACGGAATTTTGATACTATTTATAATAGACGTGGAAAGGACATTCTAGTTAGCATGCCCCATAATGTACAATCAGGTTTTGACCAAGTAACTGTATCTATTACAGTGCCTTGCATATTGTTTTGCAGTGCGAATTTCTGGGAGAACGGTGACAGCTGATGGTGCCTTTTCCGGCATGTTCGGCAACTCTACCGTGCGAGCGCCGTGTGTGTCCAGTGCGTCGCACCACATCCCCACCTACTCCTTCGACGTGAAAAATTCCCTGAGGGTGCTTCAGAAGTCTTAAATTTAAAACTAAATGCAATTTTTTTTTGGGTAGAAATGCGACTGCTGAGAGGCAGGGGAACGGCGCCGGACTCGGCATCAGCCAAGCCGCCTTAGGTAAGCGAGGCACCATCACCTGTCATGGTTCACGCACAAATTCGCACTGCAAAACAATATGCAAGGCACTGTATCGTTGCATCGTTTGGGAAAACAGGGTTCACCTTCTCTGATGACCATCAGCGTCATATCGCACAAGTATTCCCGTGGTTACTATTCAATCTCGTCCTTAATATTGTTTGTTGTTAATGTGAGAATGGCTTTACGTCACTTACGTACATTTTCTTTCCTTTGTTTTTGGATCCAAGGGCCAATATTCAGGCTAATTCAGCTCTTCGGCCCTGGATTCAGATTTTTTTTCTATCGTCTTAAAACTATGGAACTATGAAAGTTCGGGGAAGGCTTCTCGTCGACGTTGTTACTAACTAGCAGTGAGTTGCGCTAAAGTAGCATCGACCGCAGCCTCGACATCTCCGTTAATCAATGGCTGTGGCATGCAGGATAGGACTTCGGCCGGAAAATCGACGATAACCACGTGTTTCGAGGGCTGCTGAGGAAACCGTTAAATACAGCAAGCAGACAAAAGTCAGTTTCAGGTTCATCTTTCTTTCGTTCAAGTTGGGATCGTTACCATGTCCCAACTCCCGAACCCATTCACGCCTTTTGCATTCTTCGCTCCTGAAGAAGCGTCGCAAACATCCGTCTTCTTCTATGTATCTGTAGGGGCTTTAGCGGTGAGTCAAATATTTATTAGAGGTCGATCATATTAAACTCTCTATACTGGCAGATATTTGTGTGGGACCTGCTTGACAATTTGTACAGCGACTACAAAATCATCTCTGGGTACCGCATTACAGTCGTTTCTGTTACATATCTCTCGTCTAGGCGAGCTAGTGTAAAATGGCATACTCAAGTTGTTTCTTTGCTGACATGTGTCGTCTCCATAGGTGGCTCACTCTGGCGTACTTGTTGACGAATGTCATTGTCTACAGTAAGAAATTCCTTCCAGCTTAAATACTATGAACTGAACAATCAACGTAGCTGCGCCGGTTGGAAATTGTAGAAAGATCGGACTTGCTACAGGATGGCTTTATCCTCTTTCTGTTGCCGTGACTTCGTTCCTCTTCTTAGTTCGCGTGCATGCCATCTACAATCGCAACTGGATAGTCAGCAGTATATTTTTCACCCTTTGGCTAGGCGTCATTATAGGCGCCTCGACTGTCCCGTTCAGCACTCGGGCATCCGAAATTGGGCCGACAAAGTTCTGCTTTACGGACGTGAAAACTGTCCCGTCGTATTTGACCGCTAGCGGCGTGTTGACCCTCGCTTTCGATACATCTGTCTACCTTGCTATCACATGGAGGCTAACACGCGATGCCCACTATTCCAGGCATCGTTCTGGGAAGAGAATTCTACATTTAATCACCTTCCAAAACATCCCAATCCTCTCTAGGGCGCTACTTCAAGATGGTCAGAAGTATTATCTGTGAGTTTCTTTCTTTTCTTTTCCATATTTCTTTTTTATTTAGCAATGTTAACGTCGACGGGATCCTTAGGAGCACCACTACGGCTCATCTTGTGTCCACAATCCTTTTCAACATTAATTCACTTCCATTACCGTACAGATTTATCCTCAGCTTACCAAGCCAAGCAGTCATGAATATCATGGCCTGCCGAGCGTATCGGAGTATCAGGTTTGGAAATTTCGAGCAGGTGATGATTGCGCCAACAAGCCAGATCGCATCTACACGCAAGGAAACGCCCTTGGCTGTAACAATTGGGTTTAGAAAGGTTCAGCACCATACGGGTGTCTGCTTGAGCGGCCCGTCTAAGTCATCTACATTATCTATCTAATCTTGCGAGCAGATTCAGTAGGAATAGTGTTAAACTAGTCCAGCTGCGGAGGCGGTAATTTTAATCGTGAGGTCCGATAAAATTTTTAGCTTTCCATAGTACGGATCTCTGTTGGAAAAATCCCTATTTAGAGGTAGAAGTACCCAGGCCAGGCGCTTCAAGTTCAAACCCGAGGATATAATTATGTGGTTACTGGCACGAGTGAGCCCGAACTGCAAGGAAGGGGGGTCAAGTTCATACCGGAGCGCTGTGGAACCAAAAACTAATCAGGCAGTTTGAGAACAATTAAATTCCAAATGGAATGAGTTTACTTGCGAGCGCTTCTTTGATTGGAGGCCGATCCAATAGGATCAATAGACGTTTACAATGCATGTGTAGCGCCAATTAGTGATATGCTTTCTCTCTCAATGAGTCAAACCAGGTCGTCTAATTTGGATGTGAAAGTCTCGTAAAGGGCCCCTTGAAACGTAGAAAAAGCTCGGCCCCATTGAGATAATTCATTGGGAAATTGTTGGACTTAAACATCGACGGTGTTTATTTGGCGCTGGGATGACTCAGAGTGAAACCAACATAAGCCCCCTTACTCTTGAACACTTCCAAAACCCCTCGCACAACGTGCTGCAATGGGCGGAGATCCGCTACGAAGGTAACATACTTTCGCCTCCTGACAAGCAGTGGAAGTGCACTGAAGAACCATCTGAATGAGTTCAGGTCATGTTACTCCGCAGACTTGAACTTACGTTAGTAGTAAGAGCAGATTGGCGGCCTTGGTTCTTCGTCCACGTATCGACCAGAGTGGAATTCTGCAGAAAACCTGGTTTCAAATGTATGATCAGAGGAACGCCAATCATGCGAGAAAAATAGACTCACTCTCAGTGACAAGATGCCACCATGTTGCGTCTACAAAGGGGTATTTTAGATTTGAGTGGGACGATTGGAGCAAAGTACGTACTCAATGGAGCCGTCTGCGGCCAATCGAAACCGACACCATAACTCTCTCGAGTGCTGTACTCAAAATGGTACCTAAACGATGATCAGTTACTTAGCGGGAAAAAAAGATTAATCTAACTTACGCAGCGCCCACTTTTGTTTGATGATCCAGAGTATCAAAGTCGTTGACGTCGGCGAACCAGGTGTACGCCTCCATGATGCTGTCGGACATTTTATAGCGGAATGACAAAGAGGATATGACACTGCTTACTCAAATGTCACAGGGTCGACCTCGTACATGCTGAAGCCTACAACGCAATGGTCAGTGAGGCTGACATCCTGGGCATAGTAATGCACCGACCAGAGTTCAATCCAGACAGAGGGGTAACGGAACCACCGACCCACGTAGTAGTCAGAGCAGTAGTGCTGTCCATGACAGTGCCATTGTTCCTTCATTACAGATGTAACTCTCAAAACGACGTTGCCGTACCGTGATTAAATAAAAACTTACGCATAGTAGATGTACCGAACTTCGTCATGAATATGGCCCATGAATACATTGGCGATGACGTGCGGCGAGAATCGGTCAATGATCTGGTACAGCAAGTTAGGTCCGTTCAGAAGAGCACTTGTTCCATCCCATCCTGTAATATATAGAGTCGTTAATTGCCCATTGAAACAGCATGACAACAAGGTAGGGGAACGAACCCGGTAGAACGTGTCCGAGTATCCAAACTCGTTGTCCCGCATCCTCTGCGGCTTGCAGTTCATCCGTGAGGAAGCGCAGCATGCCGCTCACGTCCGGGTTGGTGGTCTGCGAATGTTTAGATCAGGGAACTAATACGATTTGCAGAAGATTTATTTTACTAGATCCTCACGTTTATGTAGCTGAAAAATATGCGCGTTCAATCCAGCTTAGAAGAAATAGCTTTGGAGGAGTACTTACTTGAACCAGCTGAAGGGCGGACGCAGGTGAGAACATCAATTGTTGCGCATGAAGAAGATACTTACTTATCGTCATACCAGAAGTCAGTATTCACGCTGTTCAAACCATCTACTATAGTATCTCAATTCTATCAACAGAACATGGAAATTGCTCACGTAATGACCTTCAGTCCAAAGGGCGTCAGAGTGGAATAAGCGGAATATCTAAACGAAATACACCACTCAGACAAGACCAGGTAATCCAGGGATTATAATGACTCACGTGGCCCTGGACACTTCAGCAACGTCAGCTGAAATCCAGCCCTCGGTTTCCCAGAGACTATTAATGGACGGACATATGAGGATCTGGAATTTTGAGGAAAAAATACATAGCCTACTCGCCAATGAGAATAATCCCATTCGAATTGATTCGAAAGCGTCTCTGGCTGGATACTATGCGGGGCGTCGAAGGCTTGAGGCCAAGTATCATGGTTACCCTACACCAAGACCCAACTGAGAACCGTACGAAGGCGCAGAATAAACATGAAAGTAGGTCGACATACCAGAACAGCGTACACCGGTCCTGCAAGGTATGCCTTGAATAAACTATAAACAGCGCTTTCCACGTATTCGACATAGGCGCGGGATAATTGATTATCGTTGTCGTGTGACGTGAGATCGCCTGTGAAGATCGTGAAAGTATCTTTCTTGCCTGAAAGGTGGATTCTCAGTATAAGGAAAGAAGAAGAAACGGGATGAAAAGTTATCTCACCTTCTCCGCCATTATTCTTTCCGCTTGCTGTGCCTGTCAGAGGTCCAATGGCATGCATGACTGCGTTTGCTAAATTCCATGGAGTGTCGCATTCGTAAGCACCGAAACGGGGAGCGGGAAGGAGCAGAGAGCCAGTTGAGCTGATCGTCAAAGGGGGGTTACTTTAAATGTAGGCATTCATATAGAGAGAGTACATGCGAACCTGGTTGTACCCGGACGGCAACAGAGGAAATCAGTACAGTTCGCTTCTGCACCAACTGTATAGCCTAGGAAGAAGATCGTATCAATAACAATTAGGCTTATGAGGTATATAGATGTTTCATACGGGGGTCTATGTGGCTGGTGCAACTTTTACGTCAGCCAAAAACCAAAGGTTTCGTAATATGACCCACGTACAAGTCACTGATATGCACCACCCGCAAGTTAGGCTTTCCGCTGGGAGGAGGCGCAACGGCGTTGGCAGGTTTAGGTTTTGCGAACCAAGTCGAAAGAAGCTCTGTGAGATCGTTTGGGGTGGTTGTGGGCAAGACTTGCGGAGACCGACTACATCTCTTGCGCAAATCCACTGAGGAGATCGATAGCAAATCAATACAGGTTCAAAAGATGGGGACGAGAAGAGAAATGTTGTCCTTACCTCTCCATCTTGTCCGGAAACATCAGCATTGGCGAGCAGCTGAGCGGAAATTTGACCATCGGAGTTAGCCATGAATTCGGCCTCGCAGCTTCCAAAAGCTATAATCAGACACGTTCAGCACAGTACAAGATGGTATAAATGAGAGGACAGTTTTCACCATCAAAGTCGACGAAATGGCAAATCTCAATCAAAAGCGGCGGTACCTCCCAAGGAGCGGCAAGAGCAACACTCTTCAGAATGACCAAGCTCGAGATGCACTGCTGGCATGTCGAGGAGAAGATCTTCATCGTGTTATTGAGGATTTCTGTGATTTCCTTGAATGCGTTCTGCCGCAACGCAATTGAACCCGGAGTAGAGAGATTGGCGAAAGGCGAGATGACAGTTGGAGAATTGGTGAGTAAAGAAGGAGGAAGGACTACTGGATCGTTGACATTTTGGGTAGGAATGGTCTTCGGGTTGGTCAGGTCGAGTGGGAAGACGGTCTTGGACTACGTAACAAAGTTTATCCAGTGAACTCGAATTAAGATTGTATGAAAATGCACTTACGACGGGGTCTGTGACGAGAGGCTGCGGCTCAACTGAAGTCTGACTTGGTCCAAATCCAGGAAAGAATGCATGAAGAAAATCCGTCTCAAAGAATGGGCCTGCCGTGAAGTCAGCAGGTACACCGAGAGATGCCGGTGGAGTGGCAAAGAACGCTGGGGTTGATGCAGCACTCGATTTAGTTGCAGGTGGTACTGTTGGGTTCGGGGCAGGCTTTGCTTGCAAAAGACAAGCCCCTAGAAGCATTACAAGGATGCCAACGCGAAACATTGGTGATATAATGGCTTCCAAGCGACAGCATGGCGTTGAGTTGGACGCGTTTTATGGTTTGTAGAGAAGCTAAGTATATCATGCACGTTTGAAGTTGGGCACAAGGCTGCATCCCACACTAGTCGACGAGCTCTGGTTTGCTGAGAAAAAAGGAGTAGTTGCGGTATCGGTGGAGGTGTACGCGTTGGCGACAGTGAAAGGAAAATTGTCTTTGGGGCATGTGGTCACGAATATAGTTTGTGAAAATAACATTCCGGAAGGGGAAATAATTCAAAGTCATGCTCGTTTTGTCACGCGTTACGTTCTAGGTTCCTGTCTCGCCCGCGCAACATGACTGAGCGACAGTGAGCACCCCTGCCCACTGCGTAGACCAGCAGGCGTTGAGAGCGGCGTCTGCACCATGTTCCGCCACTCATACTACGAGCTCGTTCTGGCCCCATGTTCTGATGGACGGTATTGCCAGACCCGCATGAATTTTATCTCCCAGTCACCGTCCCCGTA
Source organism: Gymnopilus junonius (assembly GCA_015501075.1). Lineage (NCBI taxonomy): Eukaryota > Fungi > Basidiomycota > Agaricomycetes > Agaricales > Galerinaceae > Gymnopilus > Gymnopilus junonius. The sequence goes on from JADNYJ010000224.1 coordinate 23,889, forward strand.
GTGCTCAATCAACAATCATGCTCGCCACTGAATTTCATGTGGGTCTAAGAACGTCTCCGACTAAACCCCAACTGCTGCCCTTATACCTTCACGGGCGACAGGATGTGAGCTATTTTCTAGTCGATTGCTTTGACATTCCGTGAGTGCCTCTGTTTTTATGCCTTTCGTGCTTCTCCCATGTTTCCAAAGAAGCGTCTGGTACCCGATAAGGGCTCAAGTTATTTAACCGATCCTCAGCTGGTCCAAATGCAATCAATACTTCAGATAGGGCCCTACTGTCATACGCTCATCTCTTTTGCTAAGCTCCACGACTTTTGCACATATGGATCGCCAGTGTAAAATACTTGGTCTAGTCGAGAGGCGCTCACAGTAGTTGACTGTAGTGAGCTTAGCTTCTCAACACTTTTCTTTCGATAGCATTTCGCTGACTATGTTATGTAGGGCCCTACAGTTAGACTTTGAGCACTGGCCTCTCGTCGCCCATCTACATTAATACTTTCGAATCGGTCATGTGGGGGCTAAAGACAAAGGTAGATGAAGTTTAAATATACGCCATCCGCTTCCTGTGGCCTTTTTGTTGGTTAATTATCCCGAGTGCCTGAAATAGACGTCTCTGACCCTGGAGGTTCCCGTTCCAGACTCTGACCGATACCGGGTTCGATGTGGTAAGCTTTCCAATATTGTATAAGCGGATTAGTAAACTGGGTGTGCCAAGGGGAGGACAAATCAAAAGTCACTTGCTCTTCAGCCAAACCAAAACAACAGTCTTGTATACCACCCGTCATGTCTGTATGTCCTCCTTTTCCTCAAGAGCTGATTGACGCAGTTATAGGGCAGCTTTCTGAGAGATGTGACAGGCGTACTTTTGCATCTTGCGCTCTTGTGTCAAAATCTTTCAGCGTACCAGCGCGGCGTCGCTTATTCTGTATTGTTGAGCTAGCGTCGGTGCATAGGCTGAAAATGATGGCCGACTTCCTCTCTAACGATATGTCCGACTTGGTACACCATATTCATAACTTCCAGGTTGAAGTTTCCGTCGATGAAATGTTGGACATTGATTCAGGCCTTGATCGCGTATTGGAAGCTATTAGCACTCGTGCTTCCAATTTGATCACCTTTTCCTTGGAGGAACATGGCTGAACATGCTCTCTTGGACCTCCATTCCATTAAACACTGCGTGGCGGTTAGTCGAGATACTCGCGTCGGAGCGCATCAACAGATTCCGTTTGACGTATTTGACGCGCCTCCCATATACTCTCATTACAAGTCGTCGATCAATCCAATTTCTTGAAGCAACTCATATCTCGTTTTCTACGAATTCAAGACCGTCTCCTGACATGCACGCGCTTACTCAGATACATCACCTCGATGTATTCCCGAATCTCAGCGACTTCAACCTTTCCATCGGTTCTGCCATTTCCGTCATGGAAAGACTGGATACTTATCTAGGATGTCCGGATGACATCTCAGCTTTCCTTGAAATGGTTCAACGCATGCCAGGCTCCCTTTCATCCGTTTCTTTGTGCGTTAATTTGCATTTTAATTTTGACTCGCGGGGTAGAACTATTAACCACGGGCGCCTTTATCTAGACTTCTAAACGATTACGACACCTTCCTGGAGAATGCGCTCACCAACGCAAAGCAACTATTTCCTCTCCTCTCCGTCCGAGAAGTCACCTTCGTGTGTGGACCTGCGGCTTTTATGGCCCTTCCTGCATTATCCCCCATCGTCTATTTCCTACAGCGCGTAATAAACCCAACGCCAGTCGAGATGATCACGATTCGATTCGTCATCGCATTGGAAGAAGAACTGTTGGCCGTGTTTCTACCTTCTCAAGACGAGGGCCTGTCGTATTTAGGTCGAAACATCCTCCTCGACTCGTTTCCTTCCCTCCGACGAATTGATTTCGAACTTTTCATCAGCATTCAAACAGAAGAAGATTCGCAGCGCACGAGGAGCGCCACTGAAGAAACAGAGGCATGCTTCGAATCTAATATAATGTCCCTCTTCATTCCTCACGACTGCTGCGCCGCAAGTGACATTGCTCGCGTCACCGAACGAGTGGAAGTCACAGTTAAGATCATAAAGTGCCAAAGGCGTAGATAATTCGTTTTCGCTACCCCTGTTCGAGGTATGTCATACTCTCATGTCTACTCCCTTTTGCTGAGAATTCAATTCACAGAGCATGCCTAGTCGGCATTTGGCTTGCAAGGATTTGCCCTGGGTGTATAGCAGTTAAAGTTGTTATAACTCGAGTATACTGCTGATGACGTATGCAAGCCTCTTTAAGAAGAGAAGATGAGTTCTCTTAAATCAGCGAAGCAGCGCTGATAGCAACGGGAACAACTGTGTGAAAAGTTGAACTAATTATAATTAGTGACTACAGTTTACTGTACTGCCTTTGAACGATATCCATATCTCCCTCTAACCACTTCTCTCATCAGGACAGGATCAGGATCAGGCCTCCGACTCTATGCAAGAAGATGGTAATAATGACGATTGGACCACCCCACATGTGAGTGCGTGAAGGTTCAAACTTGGGGATGATATGTACAACAAACTGATCAGATGGGTTACCGTGGTCCATCCACCATTTGTCATTAGCCAATGCCTTGGAAATGTGGCGAATCGTACAAATATCCTATCCCAAAGCCAACAGGGAATCCTTGGGAGATTATTCTCGAGCCGTATCTCGAGGAAGATAAAGTGAAATGTGACGCTGGAAGGAAGAAGTCCAAACATTGCTGATTTTCGTACGTACCCACGCGTTTTCTGAAAAATTTGCTTCTCAGTTCTGAGCTTTGATCCTTGCTGATAGGCAGGTCTGTTCTCCGCAGTAGTTACGGCCTTTGTGGTTCAATCATATCCGACGCTGCAGGCGGACCCAAACCTTGCCCTTCTTAGCCAGATCGCCAATTCTATTCAAATTCTCAATATAGCTTCTTCAAACACTTCCCAGTCGACGACTCAGGTTGGACCCTCACTCTTGGTTCCTAACGCGTCATCTACGCGTATAAACATGTCTGGTTCCTCAGCCTCATCCTCAGTCTGACACCGTCCTGTTTGGAATCGTCGCTCTGCAATGGATAAGGGAGCATCAACGTTATGCTCAATCCGTTGATTCGAAGAAGGCATTGGCCATGTTCCGAATGCGCGCAGAAGCGTTGGAGGCTTGGTATGTGCCACAGATTTTTACGGGCCTACCCGTGCTTCTGCAAGCCTCCCTCGTGCTCTTTTTTGTCGGGATCGTCGACTTTCTCTTCGCTTTAAATCAAACAGTTGCGATCCCAGTGACTGTTTTGGTCGCTTTGACTCTCATTTCAACAATGGTCACCACAGTCCTGCCGACATTCCAATTGTTCTCCCTCACCTTTTTTACACCATCTTCGAACAGCGATGTCCCTACCCAATGTCCTTACAAATCTCCCCAATCGTGGGCTTTTCTTCAGCTATCAAAGTGGATATACAGAAATGGCTATGCGGTGTACTCATTTTTTCGTTCCCATCCTTCAGAGTGGGCGATATCCCAAGTCCCTCTTCAATTTTTCTTTGAGATTGGTGCGAAGGGCTGGATTGGCTTCGACTCTCATTGGTTAGGTATTCGAGATGCGTCTTTCCAATTTATCGAAGGCTTCTTCACATCTTCTTTCGAATCGACCCATCCCAGAAGACCGAGATATGACGAGACGATGATGCTCTCCGAAACGATCGAGGACTACTCCAACGACGACCAACTTGTCTGTGCTGCCTACCATTGCTTTCATGATATATCGCGCCACACGTTATACCTGGATTATAATGGAGATGATGGGAGTCGACCCCCGCAGTTCAGGATCCGGAACGAGCTCCTCCGACGATATTTTCGCTCAAAGCGTGGAGGCGTTTCCGACGACCCTATATCTGCTATGTTAAAGGAGCCTAGTTCCGCATTGCTAGACGAGGAGAACATGGCCTTATTTATCTGGATGTTAGGTTCTCGAGCAGAGTCCAGTCGGTTCCGCGTACATCTCTTTGAATTACAGTCACGGATGCTTGCCCATTTATATGCAGAAATACCTCAAGAACCACTCGTAGTACCTGTGCAAACAAAGCCGATATGGGTGTCCAGGATATGCGAGCAATATAAGATTTTCGAACTAGAATCTCGATTTGCCGACATTTCTCCTCGTATAGCACGAGACATAACACATGGCGAGTTCTTTTTACATTAATAAGGTAAAGCCTCTCTGAACTAACATACTCAGAGCTAGTTGAGCAGTATTTTATGATATTCCATGCATTCGTTAAAACAGCAATCAATACTATGGACGAAGAGATAATGACGAGCGCACACGGTCAGGAGAAGATGCTGCTGGAATTCTTAAGGGTGCCATCCTACCTTCTAAGCTACGCATCTAGCTCCTCGACGAATACCAGAGGGCCTCTGGTATTCCAGTCGAGCCTTGGCCTAATAGTATCCTCCCTAAAAAACTCCCTTAAAGTCGGGGCACAAAGGAACTTTCTCTTCTTATGCACCTGTCTTATTGTCAGGGATTTCCTCAGTTTGGAGCCCAATTTCGACTCGGCAAACGCATACTTGACTATCTCCCTCATCAAAGTACTCCTCCAGTACGAACTCCAGCTCGATAAAGGGCGCTTTCTCTACCATTTTGAGCCTCTCGTCCCTTGGAGTATCCATTCTTTCTTCGATTCGGAACGACGGAGTTATGTTTTTGTGCCAATTCATCGGATGCCTCTATGGGTCCGAGACGCTTTGACCCCTTTTAATTACCGTGAAGCGAAACTTCCCACTATATCTATTCAAGGAGCCCTTGATTCATTACAAGATACGGAGCCAATACAAAATGTAGTGAATGTATCGAAAATGACATGATTTTGAACTGTACCCAAAGCCGCTGACGCAAAGGGATGTCGCAAGCCAGTGAAGCGGATCAATTTGCCATTTGTTTACGACACTCCGGCTGCGAAAATTTGATTTGAATTTTGAACCCAACATCTATGATCTTCCTATTCACTTATCATGAAGACGTGCTATTTAACTCTTTCAGGATCACCCGCTGGTTAAATAAACGACCCCTCTGCAATCTCTCCGATGGAATGCGTACGTTTCACGTAAGTATTAGTACTTTGCTTCCTGCTTATTTTGGATCAGCGAACGTTCGTGGAGTCAGCAGGCCTGGATGGAAGTCGGCGGTGGCCAATGCTGAACGGCGTCATTTTAAATGTATGATGCCTTGAACTATTTGAATTACCAACTACTACAAATCGACAAACGGTGTGTAAATCTAAACTCAAACTACGTTCAGTTGCAGGTAAGTATTGGGCTTATAAGCTCATACGCAATTTCACTCCTTCTTGAAACTCGCGTGGTTGCAGAAATCTAATTTTCAAGCGGAACGTGCGAGTAACTGCGATATGTTTCAGTACCTCCATCATATGCTTCTGGTCTGGACATACGAACTCTTTCTATTTAATAAATGTATTCGGGCGGGAAAGTTCTCACTACCCTACTCTAATCTCTTATTGACCCCATTGTACAGATGACCCAGGAACTTGGCCGAGCTTCAGCAGAACTTATACCGTCCGCTCAACGCCATTCAGAACTGGACAACTTTGACAGTGATGAGGGCCGACCGGCGTTCTGCTTGACTATCCCTGAAATCAAGTTATTATCCATTGCCGGAGTACGTTTTATGCACACATTTCTTTGAACCTCTGAACGCTGAGGATCTCGACTGGACAGGTTGGATTCTTCTTAGATGGTGAGCATGCTGATTAGTGGTCCTTGATCTGATTGACTCAGGATTATAGCATACGATTTATTTATCATCAACGTCGCTTACTATCTAACTTGTACAATCGAAGTGCTAATGAATTTTCTCTATTTAGCCTGTAACGACGATGCTTCAGTACCGCCTCTATGGCGGAGGCCACCTCCCAGCCAACTTGGAAGGATTCATTAAAGCCAGTGCAAATATCGGCAGTGTGATAGGTCAATTCTTGTTCGGTACGCCATTTAGCAAGCTATTGCTTCGTTACGTCTCTCTACGCTGGTCTCATCCGACATCGTTTCAGGTTACTGTGCTGATTCCATTGGTCGAAAGGCCGTCTGTACGTCTTCTTGCTTTCTTTACATTCTGCCATCTTATTTTTCTGGTGAAAGACGGCAAAGAGCTTATGCTTATTATCGTGGCTACTATTTTATGCATCACCACCCCCACCGGTTCATTAAGCCCGAATTCTTGCCTCATCTATCTCGCCGTTTTTCGTATTGTTCTTGGTGTAGGCGTCGGGGGCGACTACCCAATGTCGGCTTCTGTCACTTCAGATCGATCAAACATCCGCAAGAGGGGAACTATGCTTGCCTATATTTTCTCCAATCAGGGTTGGGGCAGTTTAGTGGAAGCTTGGTGACGATTATGTGATGCTGGTGTATAAGCATGTCATGAACGATAAGGGAGAGACGAGCAAGATAGACGGAGGTACGTACCTGGGCCACTTTCTACATTCCATCTTACTTATTGACTCTTGGGCCAGTATGGCGCATTGTAGTTGGCCTATCCCTTATCCCGGCTTTTGGCACGCTCTATCAACGACTAACCTTACCTGAATCCAAACGTTATGTTACCTCGCAACAACTGAAGCAACGCGATGCCGAAAGTTTAAACGAGACCGACGAGGTCAAAAAGAAGCCAGCCACTGCAGCAGTCGCTGAGGAGGTCGCATCTGAAGAAAATTCCCCGCAAGGTGTCTCTGCCCAAAGGTTCCGCCAGAAGCACCAGTAAAACGTAGCGCATATTTTAAAGGTTTGATTGGATTATCATGTCTAAAATTGATTCTTATTATGGGTCTCTCGACCCTTTTCATTTGCTTTATAGAGTTCCTGATCTATTTCTCTGAATGGCGCCATGCCAAAATTTTGTTGGGCACTTGCTCCTGTTGGTTCCTGGTCGACATTGCGTAAGAGTTTTCTTTCCCTTTTCTTTTCGTTTCATTCCTCTGTTGCTTTAACTGACGTACTATATTTCCAGATTTTATGGAATCAATTTAAATCAAAATGTGGTTCTCCAGCAAATTGGTTTTGACGGCTCAACGGGTACGCCATGGACTCGAATTTTCAAAATATCAACAGGGGGTATTATCATTACTGCTCTTGGTTTCGTACCTGGTAAGATACTATCATTGCTTCAGCCAGTCAAACTCATGCGCTTAATTATTCATAGGTTACTTTACTTCGATTCTAACAATTGAGATCCTTGGACGCAAGTTCATTCAAATTCAGGGGTTTTTGTTCGAGGCACTTTTCCGTACGTCTTCATTATAATTAAGTTGGTAGATAACGCAAGTTATCTTTGCGAGGCAGTTGGAATCCTTGCCGGATCTTTCCACACACTCAGCAAACCAGCATTCATTGTGTGTTTTTCCCTCTTGCAATTCTTTTTCAATTTCGGGGCCAACATGTAAGTTAGGTCACATACTAAGCGGAAATACATCTGAACACTCGTGTTATATACTATAGGACGACCTACGTAAGTGTGCTGATCTTTAGAACGATCTGGCAGGCGACTAAATACTTTATTACTGGTTTCATGAAGTGTTATCCCGCTGAAGGTTAGTATTCAATACATGCAAATTCAGGAAGTATCCTTTTTCTGATAAATTGAACCCTAGTGTTCCCAACGCGGTTCCGAGCAGCGGCCCACGGTCTCTCCGCTGCATCTGGAAAAGCAGGCGCAATCATCTCCGCTCTGATATTTAACACTCTCAGTGAGCGTATAGGAACTCCTTCGGTACTGTGGAGTACGTTTTCCTTTTCCAAGGGTATTATTTTCTGCAAGAGGCATTCATATGTTTCCAGTCTTTTTCGGATGTTGCGTTGCGGGCGCAGGTATTTTTGGTATTCTTTCCCATTCTTTGTCAACACCTGACCATTCTGCTCTTCATGAAGTCGTCACTCTCATTCTGCCAGAGGTTAAAGGGCGCGACCCTGACTTAGTGTTGGCGGAAGAGGTTCGCGAAAGGAAGGAGGCAAAATTGCACAAGATCGAGAAGCATTGAGAGGTCGTTGTTAATGTGTATCACTCGACAGCGCGGTCTGGGGATACGTAAAAAGGGATGCTAAAACTTCTGCCATGTACTAATTAAAATGTTGACGGTAAGACATACGTTACTTACTTGGAATACGTTCTCGATTCAACGTCGTATCGTTGCTGGGTAGCAAGGGCCAAATGACGAACGTGCATACTGGATCTAAATATAACTTAATCAAGGGTGGGATGTACCTGATTCGTGGCAGTGTTCCGACAGGAATCATGTAGTTCAGCGCTCTAGCTGAGGCTTGTTCTCCACTATACACCTTGTTAATGTCTTCTCTTCCGCCTTATCAAGGGCGCAAACGAAAGCTCGTCCTTGCTTTCGATGTCGGTACAACTTACAGCGGGATTTCCTATGTGTAAGTGACCAACTCGTGTGCCATAACTGGCGTTACTGAAGGCTGATTGTATTCCTCACCAGCATCCTCGACCCAGGCCAAGTTCCGGAAATTAAGGGTGTAACAAAGTTCGATCTATGACCTAATGAGACCACAGTGATTCAAAGGCCTCCAATTCCACAGGTTTCCAGCTCACGAGCATGTCAGCGGCGCCTCCAAAATTCCAACCATCATGTATTACGATAGGACCGGCAAAGTTCGTGCCGTAGGAGCTGAAGCTACAATCGACGGGATATATGAGACAGCTGAAGAGGAGCAGTGGATCAAGGCAGAGTGGTAAGCCGTTGCTTAGTGTTTACATGAATACTTCATATTCGAATTTGATATAGGTGGAAGTTACACCTCAGATCCAAGTACGGATCGGGAAGGAATCTATCCAGCGCCATTCCTGCACTGCCATTAAATAAAACCATTGTAGAAGTCTTCTCAGATTTTTGAAGTATCTCCTGGAATGCTCGTCGTCGTACATCAAGAGTACATACCCTAATGGTGATGATCTTTGGAAGTCAGTTATGGGAGATATCGAATTTGTTCTATCGCACCCTAATGGCTGGGAGGGCACCGAACAAACGCAGATGCGAAGGGCCGCAGTGGTAGCTGGCTTATTCCCGACAACGCTGCAGGTCATGCTCGGCTCTCATTCGTCACGGAAGGAGAAGCTAGCCTTCATTTCGCTATTTATAATGGCTTGCCAAAAGGCGTTCTACAGGTGGGCCTTGCTCTCTCATTTAACCAGGCCTCTATAACATATATTAATCAGAACGGTGAAGGCGTCGTCATTGTCGATGCTGGAGGGGGAACTGTCGATATCGGCTCATACAGGAAAAGTCAGCAAGGTCCGAAAGGTGCATTCGAGGAGATCGCACCACCTCAATGTCCGTCTTCCATCCCATTCTCCCCCTCTTCTATTCCTGACGTATGATATAGCTTACTTTCACGGATCAGTCTTTGTCAGCGTCCATGCTGAAGCCTTCCTCGAGAGTAAGTACGATCTTAATGCTGAGCTGACGCATGCTTGAATTCTCTCTAATTCCCTCTCAGATTTCTTGTCTGACTCCCCTTTCTCTGAAGACCTTGATCATATCGTTAAATCCTTTGACAAGACGACCAAGTTACGGTTTAAAAGTATGGAGGAGACCCAGTTTATCAAGTTCGGATCTACAAGAGACAACGACGCGGCTCATAACATCAAGTTTGGACAACTTAAACTTCCCGGGTAATTCACCGTTTGCCTTCTGCTTTGCATTGTTTTGTGACAGCTGACGCCATTTAGGTCTGATGTCGCTCAATTCTTCCAACCGTCAATTGACTGTATCGTTAATGCAGTGCTGGATCAGAGAAAGATTGCCCAGAAATCCATTTCTGTAGGTATCGTCCACTCTCTTCAGAGCGACTGGAGTGCCAATTAGCCATAACCCCAGCACGTCATTTTAGTCGGCGGTTTCGCGCAAAGCCCTTGGCTATATGCAAAGGTTCAAAGCGCATTAGAACCTGAAGGAATTGCTACCTTCGTCCAGAAGGACACGTGTCAGTCTATATATTCTCTCGTTCTTGCGCTCTCTTAAACTTTTGTCTATTAGAAATAAGGCCGTATCTCACGGCACTATTTCGTTCTATCTCGACCATTCCGTCCAATCCAGGGTGTCTAAATTTACTTATGGAACGATGCTGGAAGTACCATTCAATCCGAATGACCCTGATCATCAGCGCGATGGATAAAGTGTACACCACGCCAGCTGGAGAAAGCGTGTACCGCGCGGATTTGATGTGATATTGCCCAAGGTCGGTGGCGTCCCCTCTATTGGATGATTCGAAACTTATAGTTTCACTTTTCAGGGGACCCAGGTCTCTGAAAATAACGAGTTCAAGAAGACCTACACTTGGATATCGGATTCCAAGCAAGCTTTCAAGTTCATGGATTCCATCTGGTGCTATCGAGGGAACCTTGCTAATCCGAAGTGGAAAGACGAGGACACCGGTCCTTATTTTCCTCTGATTTCTTCGTCGATATACTGATCATCCCATTTTTACTACAGATAATTATTCAAAGGTCTGCTATATTGAAGTTGACCTATCGCATGTCAAGTTGGAAAAGCAACGTAATAGCGAGAAGAAGAAGTTCTATACTGTTCAGTATTCCATTGTGTTATTATTTGGAATGACGGAGTTGAAGGCGCAGATCGCTTGGACGGAGAAGGTAAGTTGGATCGAAATTCGTTTTCCTGCTTTCCAACTAATTCATGTTCGTAGGGTATAGAAAAGCGGTGCGTGTAACTAAGATTAAAAGGGAGAATATGCTCTGAGCGCCTTTCGTTCAGGAGTCCGGCAAAGATCATATACGATCCGGACACGAAAGAGGTCTAACCGCTTCCGTGTATATCATTCTCCCTTTCTCGGGTCGAATGACTACCCACTCTTGCATTGTTGGGAGATTCGTTTTACTTAAATACCATGTTGTAGTTCATGTATACCTCTGTACTTGATTTCGAATGGCAAAGATTTGCTATTTATTTCTGATGCAACATTGACTAGTGCAACATGTACGGCGTTCTTTAACCAGATCTCCATTACTCTTGAATTCAAGAAACGGAAGCCTCCAAGGTTACTCAGGTAAAGTATTACAAAGATGCGTACCACAAAGGTCGCGTTTGACACTGATGTGACAAACCTGCCACTGCATATGATAGTGAAAATATATACAGATCCGTCACTAGCCTAGATAGTGGATCAAATTCCAAGGAGGTTCAGCGGGCGTTCATCTGGCGCTTCAGCCTTGAACAAATCACCTGTTTCCGATGGGGACACACGTGATCGAAACGCGTCGCGCGATGGAATCAAGTCACCAGCTCCTTGCAAAAGATTTGACAAGTCGGAATACGTCCAGTTGGCGGCAGACACGAACAAATACGCCGAGAAATCTCACGTTGTGGTAATAACCAGCGTTATACAAAGGGCGCCGTGGAAAGGCCCTGAAATGGGCCATTCACAATGACAGTATTAATTCGTTTAAACTCGTCGATGCAGGCAGCGCACTTCTGTGTTCTTCCACCATAGCTATGGATCCTTAGGATGAGATTACTTGCTTACAGCCTGGTCCTCTTCTCCCATTTCCGACCTTATCTTCTACTCAAATTAACTTATCGCGCACAGCAAGATCCACCGAAATACCAGTTACCAAACGCTTCCACCGCTTCTTCGGCTTCTAGGCTCACACGGTGGCAGCTCGCTGCAAATCCGCCCTTCTTGCTCGACTAGAAGGGTGGCAGGCGTGGGGTCACATAAATGGGTGGACCCGTCACGATGTGCCATGCCCATGAAGTAGCTCCGGTCGCATGGATCCTACCCAGGCTGTTTCGTTACTATGGCGAATTTGCCCTTCTCTAGACTCTGAGCTTCGACGCGACGACGCCTTAGGTACGCCTCCTTCAAGTTACTTTCTGCAAAGTTTACTGAATCTGAAGACAGAGGGGAGCGACGCATTATAATTAACAGCTGTGCAGATATTGTGGAGGGTGATTTGGGGTTTATCAACTTGGATACGATGGATATTCTCCCTGTGTAAGTACTACAAACAACGTAAACGTTGGTATTTCATGTGACCAGATCAAAATTGGAAGTCGTCTATTAGTCTATTAGTATTAGTATTAGTATTTGCCCATCGTTGCTTTTCATCACCGTCCAATCCTGCAGACTCGCCCATCTCTGAGCAACGGAATATTTTTTGGGCTCAATTCGACATTGCATCCACATGGATCTGCTTTCACTGACTGCGTTCAGTATGCAAACTGAAATTGGGGTGAAAGTTGTAGGCGAACGGCTCTATCAGTTCATTTCCACCCGAAATTTTTTCACTCATTTTCAAGGAGCTCCACGTTAACCAGCTCGCGATGATGCATCCCCTTTATGCTGAAGATGTCGATGACGATTCATCAGACTCTGAATCTAAAGGCCACGATACATTGGACTCCAACTAGAAGATGATATCAGCCAGGCCACGATGCTCAGTGCTGCGGCTCCCCCACATATTTTCCATATGCTGTCGCTTCTGTCTGCCAGTATTGGGAGGAAAACCTTTCGTCCACACCGTCATTCTGGACATGCGTGGTTATCTTCCTGATTTCTTGAACCCAACGGACATCGATAAGGTGGGGATGTATTTAGCCTGGTCAAGATCTTCCGATCCACGTCTTTATAACGCGCCGATCGAAGTTGAGCTCGATTCCGGGAGCTTTAAAATATGCCCAAACATTGGAAACTGCAGCTGCTCCGGCATTTTTGCAGACCTTGATGCCTCATATTCATCGTTGCGTCACCCTTCATATCGACGTTACCGTCAGCACATCACTTCCTATTCTACCCAGACACCTACCATCTCAAGTTCCTTTGCTTCAGCACCTTTCCTTGGACTGCGAGCTAGACCTCAATATGTGGGAACGGGATGAACAGAAACACATTTTCCTGCATGCGCCGCTCCGATTTGAGGGTAATTCACCCAATGCACTTGAATTTGAGTTCCGGCCATCCTTGAAGACCTTATCGATTGATGGAAGAAATGTACAAAATATTTTTGCCAAAGGTTACACTTGGCTTTCGGAAATGTATGAGCTCAGTGAACTCAAGGTGTCAAACTACATGCCCATGGTTATGTCCCGCCGCCATCCTCCTACTGACAACACAGCCGATCGTCACACGTGCCAAAAATGCGAAACTTTCCCTATACCCCTTCTTGCGGCGCTTGAATCGTGCGACCAGCTCGCAGCTCTTACCTTTGAGTCGATCTTCTTCGAGATCGATCCAGTGGAGGAGAACCACCCGGACGAGATGTATGATTTATCCAGTCTGTATTCTATCGTCATGAGGGACATGGAACCAGTAATGATCAACGAGATATTCCGAGTGGTCGACCACTCTTCTCAATCCGTTGCTTTTGTCCAATGCCCTCGACTCAATGAGGTCACCTTGCTTTTCAAGTTCAATCCTACACTCCAGTTGGTATATCTTGAAGACAATTTCGACATGGCCTCATTTTTAGAAGGTTGGGAATGCGAAAATTTATTCATCACCTCTTGTCCCAGCTTTTCTGACACTGTTCTGGACATGCTGGCGGTGCAGGAGGGCCTGCTTCCTAATGGACGCCCTCACTTTCCTCGGTGCAAACTTCTTACGGATCTTCATTTACACTACCCCGATTCCTATCCACCGTACACCGTCGGCGCCCTGAAGAGGTTTATGGAGGCTCGGGGACGTGGAGTTGATTACTCGGACGAAGATTGGCCATATGCAGATGTAGGAGCCCCGCTCGAACGACTCATTATCACTGGTAATCTCCCAGACCTACTTGAAGATGACGAGGTGTGGTTCCGCTCTCATTTGGTGAAATTCCAGTGGGGAGGAGATCCGGATGCCTAGCTTTGCTTATTCTACTTCCATATAAAATACTACCTCAAAGTAGTCGCTGTTCTTGTTCGATTCCACTGTAAATATAGATCGTCCTATTACCAGAACATAATGTTTAAATTAATCTATCCTTCAGGTGAGGAGATCTGCAACGACTGCGCCGGCACCAACTTTCTTTCCTGCAGCCTTAGCAGCAGTACCTGAAATAATGAAGGTGTTAATCCTCCTCCGAACAGAAAGGTCAAGCAGTATACTCACCTATTGGACTGATCACGTAGTCCATACCATGCATAGCCTTATCCAGTTTCTTACCGAGACTGGCGTGGATCTTGTTGGAGGCTATATCAGCGCCCTTCGCTAAACCCTTTGCAGCAATCGACAGTCCCTGGCCAATTCCAGGAATGAACTTGACGACTTTGCTGGCAACAGAGGCGACGGCAGCGACGACTTTGAGGCCGAACTTGGCGATCTTCGCGCCGGTGGTCTTGAGGAAGTGACCGACCTTTTGGAATCCCTTCTTCAGAACTTTTCCGACCTTCTTGAATCCCTGCTTCACTTTCTGTCCGAACTTTTGGAAACCGGTCTTCACTTTCTGACCGAACTTTTGGAAACCGGTTTTGATGGCGTGACCGGCCTTCTGGAATCCCTTTTTGACTGCTTGTCCGAATTTCTTGAATCCTTGTCCGATTTTGTGGAACGCATGACGGAATGCGTCTCTAATCTTGGTGAAGATGCTGCGGCGACGGTAGAGAGTGTGAGTTTCTGAACCCTCACGCTTAGTCGAAAAGTCAGAACTTCGTTCAACGCAACGAGGGGTACTTTCTTACTTGGTAAAATACTGATGCTGAAATTGAATCACTAAGTTCGTTTCTTCGCCTGATAAAACCGTAGCTGCGCTATATTTACAAATTTAGAAGCCATTTTCTTCTCTATCAGGACAAGGGCGACATACCTTGGCATGTTCATCGTACCCCAGTCCGACGTCACGGTCAAATATTAATGCGGAATCGCGCTGCGTAATGGGAATCAATTCAGGCGTCTTAAAGCGGTAAAATCAACGAGGAAGACGCACTTTAGGAAAGATAGAATTTTCGAAATCGAGTTCTCGACTGAAGAGATTAGCAATAGATCTAGCAGCTAGATCATTTTCATGTCGTGCAATAACGCTGCTGTTAAGAAGCGTTCAATCAATTGCTTTCAGTACATGTGATGCTATTCCAGCTCACCTGTATGGGCGTTCTGATAGTGGTACAGATGCAGCCAGGCCCACCAAAGTCAAGAACAGGAAAAGAGAGACGAGGCCAGCTCGAAACATAGAAGGCATCGGCGACCAGCGCCGCCTGTAGGAAGAACGAGAGAAAGAGAACCGGGGAGACCAGCTTCAGCGGAGCAGATGAATACACTCTATACTTTAAATACGATTATCGGTCTTCTTGTTTTCAATGGTCCGTTCAACGATACTTGTAACTGTCAATGAAAAGAGGCTGTTCCGGTCCTGACGTCACTCCGGGGTCATCGCCCGTGTTTGGGATCCGGTCATGACGAAAATGCGAGCAACAAGGACATTTGATCAGGAATATTCAGGGGGCTGTACTGAGAAATTGGTAGTGATCAGGAAGGTATGTACCCTCAATAAGAGGTTTATGAGCGATGGGTTGAAGGATTTCCGAAGCTTTTTAAGGATCTACGAGTTTTGAGTACGTTTAGCAAAGGGACTGCAATTCCATGGCGATGATAGAGAGTTGAAGGCATTGGGAAAACATACTGTAAGTTTTGATTGTCGCGCCGAGACGTTTCATTGAATGTATGTACACGTTGTGATGGTCAATATTCTCCGACGCCATATGCCTGAGCGGTTCAAAATGTCAGACAGGTTCAGTACTACCGTTTG
Organism: Gymnopilus junonius; assembly: GCA_015501075.1. Classification (NCBI taxonomy): domain Eukaryota; kingdom Fungi; phylum Basidiomycota; class Agaricomycetes; order Agaricales; family Galerinaceae; genus Gymnopilus; species Gymnopilus junonius. The sequence continues at coordinate 39,669 of JADNYJ010000224.1, forward strand.
AAATTGGTGAATTACTGGAAGCGAAAGGTGTTCCTTCATTACGAGTTGCGAGGGTCCAGCCACTTGAAGTACATTAGTGATTGTCTGGATCGCTTTGGGATCGCTCTTTGCATCAGATACTTGGTTATAGGTTGAGCAAGGCACTCACCGCCTCCGATCCGTTACCCGGCTCAGCTGAATCAAACAGGGGTCAAAATATAACTCAATCATAAGCATGGGTCTAAGAAGGCAATAGAGGAAAGGGTTTGAAATTGACGGACAGCCGGGATGAATCCAAGGCGATAATCGTGCAACTTGTACACAGATCAGGTGACTGAAGCTTACGTGGTACTTAACCCGGACCGGAAAATAAGCATCGCCCAAAGGACATCCTGCAGTCTCAATATCATTCCAATTTCCCACCTTGCCTTTGCCCATTGCATGCGACGCTATTCGCACGCCCTGTTTGACGTGTTTACGAGCACCAGATCTCCATGTCCGAGTCAAAATGTCCAACTCCAACAGAATCTCAAGAACGGCTGAATCGTCGGTAGAATTTGAAGGGTGAATCGATGTACAAGTCGTATTTAGACAGGCCTCAAGCGTTTAATTAACATCTTCCTTAACTTCCACCGCGATGCTGATATGCGAAAGGATGGTTTCGTTCTCGTACGCTGTGACATCGTTTGATGGTGTGAAAAGTGTCGCGATCTTCGTCTTCATGAACTCTATCTCTGCGTAACTTATCTTGTACCCAGCACACCATGAATCTTTTCGGAGATCAAGGGTCAATTGAAAGAAGATCTTGCGAAGGGAAGGGTATGTCTCTTGCAGGATCATCTGGCCCAGTTCTGATAGACCCTCTTCACTATCTGGGATGAGCGTCGGAATCGAAATTTGGGACGGAGTGATTTCTAAATGGAATTTGAGGACTTGAATAGTGTTTTTCGCTTTAATATGCTTGAGGAATTTGATAATTGTGTGGACGTTTGGGAACTGCACTTCATTGAAATGTAGTAAATGGAAGGAACATTCCCGTAAAGATGGAAGAAGCGGTATGGTTTTAGGTCCTTGCAGGTAAAAGGGGGGATTGTCGAAGTAATACTCGAGGGAGTGGAGGGAGGACAATGATCTATTCGCAGAAAGTCAGATATAGTGAAATGCTATTTCTGAGAGTGATCGCGTACACGGCCAGAGAGGAAACAGACTTTGCAGCTAATTCGAGGATATAAAAGAAAGGACGTAAATCCTGGGAGCTACACAGCGTCAGTTCAAGCGTAGCTATAACCAATAGGCTGTGGCTGTGGAATATTTGTTTCCAAAAGTGGTCAATATACGGGATCACGCAAAGGCGATTAATAGAGGTCGTCTGAGAGGAAGAACCTGGCGCAGAATTCGTCTGCATAGCAAACTTGACCCAGGCGAGCTTGAGGGCCGTGAAAGAACGACCGAGTATCAGGTTTGAAGAAACATTATTGAAGTAGCAGAGCTCCAGGCATTTTATTGACTCCGATGTGCATATAATTCGGACTGCCTCCGCGACATCTCCTTTCAGATCATTCCATTTCAGCAAATGCCTGCCTTGACCGCCCAACCCAAAGGAGCTCAAATTTTGAGCTTTAGCGCTAACAATGCGCAAGAGGTCCACAAACGTATTGTTGTTCAGATACCACGCGTAAGGTACTTCGATGTAGAGCGATTTAATAAGCTTCGGGAAATCCGAGTCGTCATTAGTCAGGAGATCGCTGAGCGCCTTCAATCTCTGGACGAAAAGGTGTCGATTCTGTAGTGTTTGATGAGCGCCTTTTTTAGAGCCGACTTTTCGAGGCACAGGAGGGCCAGGTGAAGATTTTTGCGCCAATTTCACGGTAGAAAAGAGTCGTCGGCGTGCTGGACCGTTGAAAGACTTTGAAACCAGAAGACACGTGGCTAGAGTATGGAGATCGTCCGTGCTTTCGTTGGCGCTCTGAGAATGAATGTTATCCACGACAATGTCGACAAGTTCTTGAGGGAAGGTGGTCGTCATGATTCAGGGCACATTCAATATGTTGAGTCGCGTCGGCCCGCTTCCGAAGTCCAGTCACAAATGATGTCACTTTGTGACATTGACTGTACAGTAAACCGGACATTCCCGATTATCGTCCAATGGCTTCACTCGTTACTTTTCCTGCTCGATTTGTCCTCGAAATTTTTCCTTCTGCTTATGTTTTTGTTGTTCTCATTCTGCATTTTGTTTCATATGTCTCTTGTTATCTCCTATCACCTAGACTACTTGGATACTTATCGATTATCTCTGGCACCCGTCATCGATAGGACCTGTAATGCAATTCCGTGCATTTATCGCTTGCCTGGTTGGCGTTTCTTAGCTTATGGCGTTCAGATACTGGTCTCCGTAGGACGAGCCGCTGCTCTGTGCAAACTCGAGTCCTTCACCCTCAGGTCACTTATGGTTTTCATGGCTTTTATAATTGTGCTTTATCGACGACCGACTGTTCTTCGTGCAATATCTTGGGGGAAGAGTTATTTTTAAAAGATCATGTTTTCGAGTACTGAACTTATCTCGGATATACTCTGGAAATATACCAGTTCACATCATGCTGTATCAGCCTCCTCTCTCTTGCTGAATCGGAACTATTATCTCTGGATATAAAGCAGAACTCTTCTCTTCTCGGTCCGTTCAGAACAATAAAATTTTATATGGTGCTATCATTCAATATGAAGCTCTTTTCTCTTGCATTTGTGCTCGTCCTGATCCATATGGCTGTCTCTCTTCCCGCCCGCTTACCCAGTAAGTTCTTTATTTTATGAGGTTAGAGACTTCGAGATGCTGAGCAGTCGATTCTGTTGTCAGAGATTAACAATGAACAAGGGAATAGTAAGTCGCTCATGACGATCTTTCTTAATATACTTAGTTCTGGGTAGCCTGTCCCTGGTCGGTGATGTCACGAGTAACCTGGCTCTCGTCTTCATCCCAAATCGTGCGTGATTTATCTATTTCATTTCTACATCCTAAATATGTTTAAGAACATCTATTTCGGGTTCAAAGCCCTGATGAGGTCGAATCTAATGAAGGTTTTGAAACCAGTGAGTCGTTAAGTTTCGTCAGAGTGGTAAGGGCTTTGTCTTTCGTCATTTCATCAATGCGTCTGGGACTCATCGTATGTCTTCGTTGCAATATTTAAATTCATTTGCTTACTTTCCACTTACTTTTTTTCTTCAAATGATTCAATTTGAGCAATTAGGTGGTCTGAAGGAGGATATTGCCGTTCATTGGTCTGACTGAGATTAAGCCTATATCTCCTTGAAGTAGTAGCCGGTATTGTAACAATTCTTGCTTGTCAGTGTTTTCTTTACGCGGGGCCTTTGTCATGAGTTATTCAAACTTAAGTGATGGTCGTTATAGTCGGAATGTAGCCTCTCATATCGCAACCAGGACGCATGCAAATCCAGGATTGCTTTCCCAACTTCCCTCCTGAAATTATCAATGAATTCGTCGACCATCTCCCAAGTTCTTTCGTGGGTGATCTTACCACCTCAAATGCAAGAAATACGCTACTTTCTTGCTGCCTCGTCTCCAAAGATTTCAGTTCAGCAGCTCGAAGACGCCTCTGGTCGACCATCATGTTAGGCTCGTACAAGCCTACGTATGATCGCAAGTTCTCAGAGGAGCGTTTGATTGATGACTTTTCCCAACGTATCCGTGGCCTCACCGAACTCCTCACATCGCCCGCGTCGGACCTATCGCTAATCGTTCAAGAGCTGATCATCGCACTTGGTCTAGTTTATTTCCTCTCCCCAGACCTGAAGAGACTCCTCTCCGTCATCGAATCCAGAGCCTCAAACCTGAAAACTCTACACCTGGAACGCGTGCCTTGGAATACCGTCCCTCTCGACATATCACGGTCCTTGATCGATCTGGCTCGGATTCCGTCGCTCGTCAATCTGGAACTGGAATGGATGGAGAATACTCCTGAAGATTTAGTCAGACGTTCGGGGACTTTGAGGAGTCTTCGTCTTTTCAAGGTGGAATTTGCGCCGCCGGATGCTTTTGCAGGCTCGTCGATGTCATTGTTGCGACTGGGACGATATTTGCCGAATACGGCGAAATATGGCTTTGTGGAGTCTGACCGCACTCTAAGAGGGACTGGCATCGCTGACATGGAATCGATTCAAATGACGTTGCTCTTGGCTGATGCGGCGAAATATTATAGACTTATGAGAGCAGTATCGAAGTCTCTTGCGTACCTTGATATGTAGGTTCAATATCGCATTTCTTGTTACCCATCCTTGCGGCTGATGCTCAAAATTTCTTACCTGCATCAATTAGATCTTTTATTAAAGAAATGGTTGACCCCAACTTGGGTAGTGTCATTCCTCTCGACGCCCTTCCCTCCCTCCGGAAGATCGCCATTCGATTTCTTACCCCGACATCCTCGAGTTCCCTTCTTTAAGCAACATAACTCGCCTGTTCAGCGACACGGCGCAGCCTACAGTACTAGAAGAAATCGACATCGTCATCGCCTTGCAACAAATATTGAGTCGAGAAGCACTTGCCAAATTCAGTCCACAACCGCTTGAAGATGAGAAGGAGCTGGGGTCCTTAGGACGTGCCTTCCCCCGGAATAAGCATCCGTTCTTGAGGACGGCCACGGTCTTATTCACAACATATGTGTCGGATTATCTATATGGCAATCATGATTTGGATCATCAAATGCCAATAGGTGACCTTGTGCGATCTTCCGAAGACCGCATATCGAAACTGTTAACTTCCCTTTTACTTCACCCTCGCAGGGCTCTCCGCCAGAGGCGGACTCATTGGATGTCGTTTACCCGAACATTGTTGTCAATGTAGCGTTGGAATAATCGTTTTTGGTAATATTTATGCAATCACAGTTTATCGAATCTTGTACTGTAGTTTACATCTCTCATCCCTTTGCCTACGAGCTCACCAGGCCAAACGTGAATAAGATGAATGAGCAAACTTCAATGTTCGGAATCGACGTGGACTCGGCTATTGCGCTGGAACCCATAAGGCGCAAACAGGGTCCTTTTGGTAGGCGTAGCCTTGCCGTTCACACCATCAGCGGCTCCAGTTGGCTCTCACACTTCCCGCTGCTCGAGATCGTCCTATGCTTGTCCTTCACTGCCAACTTCACCGCCTGCATCACCTCCAACGATTCTCGCAATGACCCGTACTCGTCTTCAAGGCCTTCTTGGATCCAAGATAGGGTTTTAAGAGCATTGACGGCTCCCAGTCGAGCTCGAAGCAAGCAAGATTCGAACTACGGTGAGAATGATGTCTTCACCGTCGGTTCCATCGGCCTGGACGGTATGGACACGGATTGATCAGTAGAAGACGAGATAACAGATGTGGATGTGAGTGAGGACGGATTGGAGGTCCTGAGAGGTTCAGGGTGGATTGAGAAGGTGATGGAGGAGGTAGAAACGAATCAACAATCGACATTGACAGCATTGAGCGCGACCTTGCACTTGCACGTGACCTGGGCAAGAGAAGTCGATGGTGATCCTAGTTTCGTGGTCCCTGGTAGTGAAGGTGCGGGGTGCGAGGTATCTGGGACTTGCTAGAAAACGTGTCGAAGTACCAGCTACATGAGTCATGACATGAAGGATTCGCGAGCAGATCAGCCAAAAGCCAAGCCCAAACCCAGGCTTTGAGCCAAAGCCAAGCCCGCACATCACTAGTAGATGCAGCATAAGATAGACTAGGGTGGGGATCAACAAGACGACGACAGCGAGGATGTCAGGGATGTGAATGTCGAGGAGTAGATAATGGACAGAAGCACCAGACTGTTCGAGTAAGTAGAACTTGGCACAGAACCTCCTATTATCGGCACTTCCAAATTTCCTGCCTCTTTTCACGTTCTCCTCTTTATTGTTATCATCTTGGCCGATGTGGGCCTATTCCCCAGTCACAGCTGTTTCAGCACCATAACGCCCTCTCCCTAGGGTGGCCTTCACTGACAGCTGACAGTCTTCAAAGTGAGGAATTTCTTATTGTAACTGGATCCAAGCCTACGGTAGCCTCGCCTCGGCTTCCGATTCCTGTCACCCAGCAGCAGATGTACGTGGAGCCATTTGGTAGTCGTTGGTCACTATTTATTGGTGGTAGTTGCCGGTTGTGCTATTGACGTGGGTGAAGAGGTGGGTGGGTACGGATGAGGGGTGGGATGAGGGTGTCTATCGAGGGTTATGGCGTTCGGGTTCCTGTCGTTGGGGTATATTCTACATCGCCTCCTAGCGCTATTTATTGGCTGCACCATTGTCGACCTCCAGATTAACACCACCAGCGACGACGATGTCAAGTCTAATACCAAGCTGGAGGCGGGGTTAGTGGGTTAGAACTGCGGCGTGATGGGAAGGGAGGTGGGGGAAATGATCATGCATCGACCTTTCTTTCATCTCTCACAAAAATGCTAATGCTCTACTTGCATTTTTCAGTTTCAAACTCTAAACACCAAATTCTAGAAGACGTCTTTTTTTTTGTAGGGTACGTAGGGAGCAGGTTGGAGCTTGGGATATCATCTGGGCGGAGCAATTGAATGCTGGTAAGAATAGAGAATGTTCTATAGTCGACGATATACATGTCAAACCTCCTTCAATATAACAATTTACTACCTCACTGAAAAGCCACTTTGAGTTACCCCGCCGACCTCCATAATTAGCTATCCACTGTTACTGTAAAATCACTGCCCCCCAAATAAATTCAAGATCGTGTTTGAGATTAAGCCCAGATTCCTGTAGTTGTAAGAGACGCATTGTTTCCGAGTCGCAATTTGGTGATTTTCCGTTTTTATCTATTAACAGAACACCCATTCGTTCGATCTCCACTTCAAACTCGTTCGATCTTCCTGAACGCTCCCACCTGGCCTCGACCATATCTGAAAAAATCGTCGTGTCGGTATTGGCCAACGCGCCATAATCAAGTTTTATCTTCTTCAGCTTCGGACAGATCACGAACTCGCGCTTCGCTCCATCCCATTCCGTCATGGCGGTGGTCAACACTTCTCGCACATAATTGGCATCTCTACGGTCTCTTTGGGACTTGGACAGGGTGCTGATGTCGAAAGATTCAAGGCACGGTAAGAGTTTCAGACACTCTATCTTCTCGACCTGATGGGATTCTTCAATATCCATGTGAAGGTGTTTGAGCTCGCAAGAAGAATTTTGAATGAACGTTTCGAAAGCGTCCACGGAGATCCGGCGGTCCTTTTGCAACTTGAGCGTGGTGAGCTGCGGTGCTTTGATAAACGGCAAGAGGTCCGTCAGAGGGGGGCACTCCTCCGTTTCCCAACAATCACCACCCATCTGCAACACCTGGAGGAAAGGAAGGCAGATTGGAGTCGCAGTTGAATCTTCTGCAGGAGCCTCGCCTTCGATCTTCTTGAATATTCCGCTCTGAAGGGATGGAGTGGTGGAAAGGAGAGAAAAAAATGCTTCTGTCGATACATTAGTATCGATTTCCAACGTCGTGAGCTGATGGAATGGGAATTGGGATGTTTTTAATCCCAGGACATCGTCTAACACCACCCCTGCTGCGCCGTTGAGTAAGAGGCTCCGCAGAAATGGTGCAGGAGACCACGATGTCGATAGGATAGGAGGAAAGGGTACGACATTATCCGCGACACGTAAAGACAACTTTGTCAACTGAGGTGCGGGTTGGGCTTTCGCCGTAATGTCATCGAATAAGCTCTTATCCAAGAGTTGTAGCCTGTCTAGAATGCCAAGGTCAACTGTGAGGTCCTTCGCCCGGTGCATCTCTTCCAAGAAGCATTGGATTAGCTTCAGGTCACATTGACTTGGGACCAAAGGCGGCTCGGATTGGAGTTTCATTGTGAGAGGTACATGGCGCGCATTTCGGAGGACAAGACAGAGGGTATGCAAGTTGAGGCTTGGCTGGTCGGTACCTGGAGAACTACCCTTCTCCTCCTCTGAGACGATACAGACGTCGACGTCGGTCCACAGTTCAGGGGTATTGCTGGCTATGGTCCTCCAGGAGGAGCATACATGTGTAAGAATGAGAGCGGCCTGGGTTGGATCAGAGTCTGGGTCAGGTGCTCTGAGTTGGGTAATGAGAATGTCGAAGATGGTCCGCCATATATCGACAGGGACGTTCTCTACCACCCAGTTTGCGGTCAGAGGAATGTGTTTCTGCATTCGTTGTGTGTAGATTGAAGATTCAAATTGAGGTCAGAGAAAAGGAGCGAGAAAAAATTTATCACTGATAAATCCGATCAGTAGTTCCTTGATAAGTGATCGATCTTTTATCAGGGGGACCATCATTCCTCGGCCAATTACAATTTGAATTTCTTGATCGATGAAAACAGTAAACCACTGTGTAAAACCAATAGTCACCACCAACTGGGTCTTCCCAACAGACCGTTCCTACATGTTTATCCTCCTCGCCTTCCAAAACTGACACTTCGAGATTCAATCGCTAACCTATCCAAGGCGATGTCGACATCAACTCGTCCAGCATCAGAAAATGCGACAGACCCGTATGTCCTATAGTAAACAGCAATTCTGCCCACAATACCCAAAACGGCTTTACAGTAGCGATTTAAAAATTAGCCATGGGGGTAGGTAGATAGTACAGAACAATGATACACATTTATGACGGGATAGGGGAGGGGAAGCACATAGCGTGGGTGTGGATAGGCAAGGTGGTACTAGCAGGCAAGGAACTATAGAGAGCAGAAGAACAACAGATGACGGTGAGGCAACAAACGAAGCGTGTAGGTTCGCCGTAAGCTGAAGGTTGAAGTTGTATCAGTAATTGTTTCCGGAAAAAAAAAGACGAGACGAGACGAGACGAGAGAAAGAGACTAACTTGAAGCGGCGCAGAAGAAGACGCGGTAGAAATGTTCGTCAGCTATGAAGACGAAAGAATCGGGCAAAAAGAAGCAGACGAACAGCTGCCCCAGTGGTCAAAAGCAGCTTATCTGCACCAAGAAACCATCCAATAGATAAATGCGAACGCCAACACAGCAGAACGAGTTCACAGACCGATGATGGTGAACGCGGGGGTTACATGAAGAGGGAAGGAGTCGCAGAAAAAAAAAAACAAAGACGAGACGTGTTTGCAATTCCCTCACATAGAGGCGTATGATTGGGATAAGAAGGAAGAAAAAAGAAACGAAACCTAGACCACCACGTCGGCGAGGAATTCTTCAAGGTTGTCGAAATACAACACCGCATCGGGGAACTCCTCCTTGACGAGCATCCAGATCCACTCAAAGAGAGTGCCAAAGGTGATATCGGACCCATCCTTTCCCTTGGAAATCCCGCCAGTGAGCAAGGCGACAAATTCACCGGTGGCGGAGACGATGAGAGCTCCAGAGTCGCCTCCTTTGGAGAAGGTATCGGATTCGTTCTCGTGAGAAAGGATGGCCAGCTCGAGCGACTCCACGTTGCCGGTGGGGAAGTACCTGCGGAGAAAAGACATAAACCCAGTGACCGTGCCGACGGTGGTGTTGGTGGTGAGGCCACGCTTGAGAACGCGACGAACGCGATCGCCTTGGAGGTTCAAGGCGTTGGGGTTGTTGACCTTCTCGGCGGTGAGCATGCCACTGAGAGTAAACATACCATGGTCGGGGTACTTGAACTCGGATATGACGTCGTCCCGTTCGTACATCAACTCCTTGAGTTTCCAAGGGGACAACTCTGGACCTGGAAGAGAGACGTACATATCAGACCAGCGGGATTCAATGAAAATAGACTAGCACCGCACCAAGGCTCAGAACGTTGCCTTTCATGTTCTTGAACTTCTCCTTGTAAAGCTCGATAACGCAGAGGTCGCGGGTATACCGGTGAGGAGCAACACCAGCACCGACGGGGGGAGCCCAACAGACAAACCCAATGACTCTGTCCTTAGCCTTGCTCCACCTCTGCTTGATTCCGACATAGAACGTCTTGAGACTGTCGATCTTGGTACGCGTCCTAGTAAGGTCAGCCTCGTGCTCGGCCAGTCGGATCTGCGGCTCTTCAATGTTGGTTCCATTATGCACCCTAGTTCTGAGTGTGTTGATTTTCCTCTCGCGAGATTTGGCCGCGTCAATATGCGCGCCAATGAGGGCCTCGATGGAGGAAAGGTAGCGTACGAACGTTTGCGTGCCCATCACGAGGACCTCCTTCTTAGGTACAGATTCTGACGAGGGGACAGAGTCAGAAAAGCTCTTGGATTCTCAAGGGTGGCAAGTAAAAACGTACCGTTGTACCTATATGTCAGGTTGTCCCCGCTGGGCAAGAAGACGTTGTGACGGGCAGTAATGGCAAAGAGCTTGTTGCCGGCGCGGAAGTAAGGACCAAGAGTTCCCACTATACTAGACTTGCGACCTGCAATAGGAAGACTGAGGAGAACAGAGACGTTGTCGATAAGATCCTGAAGAGGGTCACCGTCTTCAACGGGGGGGAAAAGGGCTGGACCGTGACCGGCCAACGTCTTGTAGACCGACTCACGGTAGGCGATGTCGACATTCTTGACCTGGAGCGAGTCGAGGAAGGCACGGATCTCCTTGGACGACTCATGCGCAACAGCACCGGTGAGAGTCTCGGGCACGATGCCAATCCAGATGGTAGGGTTGGTGTAGTAACGTTCTCCGTCCTCGACAGGCTTGATGGGTGCGATATCATCGTAGGTGACGTCTTTCTCTTCCATGGCATCGTCGTCGTCGTCGTCGTCCTCCTCCTCGATCTCCTGGTCGGGCTTCTTGTTGAGCCACGTAAAACGAACAAAGTCGACAGACGTCACACTAATGTTTTTTTTATCGAGTAACTCCACAACCTTAGAACGAACGTTAGTCAAGAAAATTGTTGCGTTCCGAGAAAGCCACGCACCTTGTCCCGAACCCTATCCCACATTCCGTCCTGACCGAACTCATGATCATCTGGAACGGCAACGAGCCTCATAAGGCGCCTGTACGCCTCAGGGCCAGAAGGTTCCTCGAATATGTCGTCAGAGGTCCTATAAATGAGCTTGGGCCCGCGTCCATTTGGACCTACACCGGCGTAATAGAAATTCGCCTCGATCTTGGGAACCTCATAAGGGGTGGATTCAACGGCGGTGGGACTAGAGGCGCTGTCGTCGCTGGACCACAAGCTGTCGTCATCAGAGTCACCGCTCTCATCAGGGGATGGGGCGGCGAGCGAGCGTGCTCTTGCGGAGCACTGGTGATCGAACTCTGCAGTCTTGACGTAGTCCTCAAGACCGGGAAACATCAACATTGTCCACTAAGTAAAGAATACGAGTATATTAATACAGACGAAGAGCAAACAAAATGTAAAAAAGATACAGATGTCAGACTCGCTGTTCGGGTTGCCGGGAACGTTCCCAGACATAGAGTGAGCAAAAGATTTGATAAGCGGGGAAAGGGAGAAAGAGGTTAGGTCGGAATGTCTGAGTTTAAATTAAACCCCCGTACCGCGCGTCTCACACTATTTTGGCCGAGGCCTCCAACTTTGGTTACGTGAATTGAATTTCGACCAACCCTAACGTTCGTCCTCCCTCGGTTGCCACTGACAGGCGCGTCGCGCCCTACGGTCCTCCATCATACCGTTCACGCGTATGTAACGCATCGTAAGCCTTCTCCCTCATGGAATTCCCTTAGGACCCTGTCACTGAATCACTCGAAAATATACGCAACTTGTCTGCGGCGTGCCATAGATCGACTATAGACCGCGTTCTTTTTGACCCAGGGAAAGCATCTGCCACAGTTCTCAAAAATTTCCCGACTGGCTCCGTGCAGAAATATATCCAGTCTTCTGCTGAAAATATAAAATACAAGATCAAGAAAGAACCAATAAGTTATACTCGAACCGCCATGGCAGCTGAGAAAATAAGAGACACTAAGACGAACAGTACTTCTTACCAGTCCGAAATGAACTCGGTATACAATCCTATCGCGATGAATAACGGAAGGCGAGAAGCAGCCTTGACCTACACCATTCCATTCAACCATCATTCCCAGTCCGCCTCCTGTCTTCCCAGACCTGTAAAGTACAGTACAGAAAACGACTGAATCAGCAAAGCGAGTCATCTAAAACATGAAAGAAAAAAGAACACAAGCACACCTCAAAGAACCGTCTCCTATCAACGACTTTAACACTCCTACAGCTCGTCAAGTCTAGATTGACGAGATTAGAACAGGCATCGAGAATAGTGAATAATCCGTCTTCTACTTGACAGAAAAATTATCAGCGATCTGTGGAAACAAACAGCGAAATCAAGAAGAAAAGGGCCTGGAGCGCAAATAAGGCGAAAAGACGAAATGGAAATATTGTACTCACCGTCTATCCTCGTTCCAGCCAAGCCCAACGTTTCCAGTTTACGACAAGTAGATATGTACACCGCCGCTGAGGAGTCGATCGGGGTGTTATTCAGCAGGAGGATCTCGAGATTTGAGGCTGTAGTATCATCACCATCTCCTTCTTCCATCGCTTGGTCTGCGGAAGGAGGCATGAGGCCTACTAGGTCGGAAGATTGAAGGTGGACGAGGTTAGAGAGGTTGATGCGCTGGAGATGTGTAAGAATTTGGTTGATTAAATGTATGGAATAAGGAGTACGAAAAGGACGTACTTTACAAGACCTCCCTATGCGAGTGATGAATCGCGCAAGGGAGGTCATGCCATTCTGATCATGCCGCGGTGTCAGTCCAAGCTTCAAGTTGCCTACCAGCGACAGGTCTTCCAATGGAAGTCGACGCGACTTAGTCACATCCCCTCCATCACAGAAGATGCGTCCTCGTCGTCCATCTCTCCGGAAAGAACTTTGGTTATGGAATCCAGAACAGCGTCGTCCATCGTTAATCCAACACCATTCGCGCTGGCGCTGGCAACCCTTCCCTCTCGAGCCGGACCCCAGAGCGCCAATGGATAAGATTTTCAACTCATACAGAGCTTGAGGAGCTCCTCAAGTGCCGCGGGTGTGATTGATGTTGAAGTGAGGTTCAGTTTTTCCAACTTTAGTGAGGGCGCGTTGGCTCGGGTTTGAGGTTGAGGTGAAGAAGACGGAGAGGGAGAAGGAATGGGACGTTCTTGACCAAAGTGAATGATAGATCAAGACGCCTGAGCTCGGGGCACAGTGTGGGTAATGACGGCAATGAAGCAAGAGCCGCGTCAGAGAGAGCAAGATGAGCGAGTTTGAGGGTGTGCAAGTTTGGAAGACAGAAATTTGGCTGATCCTGAAAACGGCTACAAATTTCTGGAATGTAGCATCCGTCTATGAACAAGAGTCATTTTTCTGAAAGACAAGAAATGACCGACTGCAGACGAACCCAGCTTTGAATCCCCGCCACTTTCAGCACTTCCATGTTCGGGCATGCTGCAAGTAAAGAAGCCACCCAGCTGGTGGTGCCGAGGTATAGTTAACATTGACAGTCCTAAGATCGGGCAATGCTCTGCTAAAGCCGCATAGTGAGAGCACTGACGTTCGTGCAACCTCTTCAACGGTGATATCAATGGAAGGATGATCAAAAATTGCTATCAGAAATACCTCAGGACTATCTTTCGTAGCTGCTTGGCATTGGCTAGTGCAGTAGCAAAGACGTTGTCCTTGATGTTTTCGAACCCAGAATTTCTAGTTCCTGGATGCTCTTGTTCAGCGCCGTGATTCGCGAAGCGTGTCCACTTTAACGCCAGGTAAAGAGGAGCATGGAAGAATAATGCTGGACCCCCTGTAAAAGTACTGCATCCATTGAGTCATTGAAAACATGGGAATCAGCAGCTGGAGGCGTACACACCGTGATGATGAAGGCATGCTTCAAATATCCGCCTCGCTCCTTTCTCAAAACCGCAAACAACTTCGGGAATCATCTCATCCGGTAATCTTCGAAGTGTTTATCGATTCTTGCATTCCATAGAGCTTCATTATCTCGAAGCTTGATGAAATTCATAGCAAAGGCCCTGTGACATAGCGCAACCAGCGTAGGAACACGGTTTTGTGCTGGTAAACGTCGAGTCGAGGAAGCAAACGTATTAGGCTCGTCAGCGCCGCGTAAAGCAGAAGCAGAGTCGAGAGTAGCCTTGGGCGCGCCTATGGATGTTTTGGAAGAGGAAGCATGAGTACGCCGTTTCTTGGATGGGCGGGACGACATGGTTGCGATTCGGCGAATGTTGGATCGGGCCGGAACTCTGGTCCGGAACTTTCATGTTTGCCTTTATTATATCTAGAACCCGAAGCCAACATGGCCAGTAACCGACGGCGCAACCCCACTGCGCGACATGTCACTTTGCTTTCATTGTCTACTCTGCTACCCAAAGTCGCAAGGACGCAGGACGCGTACTTCGCTCACCTCATGCCACCACATAATACTAGAAAATGCTCTCTGTCGACCGATTTAAAATCACACAATATAGAAGCGTAGAGAAATTATAAAAGAGCTATCTTATGTAAAGAAGAAAGACATCATATCTTGAACTTTTACCACCTGTACTGTTGAAATCTAAGGACTCTGTTCGATGTAGTCGTCTTCGGGATACCTAGACATGCTCCCAATTGAACTTCTATCCCTCGTATTCCACCTCTCTGTTCTTGAATCATTGTCTATCTTTCGGTGCCTCAACCATCGCTGTCGCTTCATGCTGTACAACTGCCCTGTCTATGCCCTCTGCTGAAACATGTACCAAAATTCCTTCTTGTCTTTTCAAAGACAGGAGCTGCTTGTCTTTTTTCAGCAGAACAAGTCAGGAACGTCCTCTGCACTAGCGCTTGTAGTATTTGTGGGATGTTGGGTCATACCTATATCTCCCGCAATGCAAGCACTGCTTTCGCTTTTCGATGTTTCGAATCAGACAAGCAATTGGCGACAATCACAAAACCAGAAGTGATTTCTCGGTATGGGCAGGTGCTTTCGAAAAACGTGTTTGAATCTGTTCCCTTTTTGTTCTCCATTTCGAAAGGAAACCCCGAAATTGACCAAGAACCCAGACCTCGATTATAGCTTCTTATCAAGAAGTCTGCGAAAGGGTGACACAGGTAATGCCATGGTATAGAGGGACATTTCTCTTCAAGGTCCTCATGGGCGAAATGAAAAAGGATTAAGTCCAAGCCGCTTTGGAGCAGCTCGAGAGGTGACGACACTCTTCCCTTACTTCAACCGGAACACTGGGCTACGTGAATATGCTATATCGTGCCGCAGTTGCTCCATTCCGTCCAAGGAGTTAATGCGAAGGTTCAAATGTAGCGACAGTAATTTTTTGCGTATGTTTGGACCTTGGAGATGGAATATTCGGAAGAAGGATTTATTGGGCACCTGAAGGACCACAAGGCTGCACAAAATATATGGTAGAATAGACCCTGAGACGGTAATCAAGACCTAAATAAGCTAAAGGATGGAAGCATAAAACATAACAAGGCTTGGCAATATAATACTTTCGAATCCTCAGTTACAACCTGGCTCAAAATAGCAGTATAAATCAAGGTGACTCTAAAGATGGAGACAATCTGTTATATACTACTTTATTGAAGGGAACAATCCTTTCCATCAGATTTTGAATGACACGGATGTTGCGGTTTAACTTCAATAGGAGAGGCTTAGCGAGCCCGTGAGTAGCGGTATGACCAAAGACTCTGTAGGAATCGGCGTTCTTGTGCATTACATCAGAAGCATGTTTGCTTGAGATGTCCAAATCGGTATGAGCATCTATCAGAAAAAGTCAAAATAAATGTTGTGCCTTAAAATGCTAAAACTTACAGCCAGACTTGGTCCCCTCAGTCTTCCCATTTTCACTCTTCAAGGAATCAATGTGATTATGTGCATCAGGACCGAAGTAATCTTTCGTCAGTGCAATCGCATGCGATGCTTCATGCAATAACGCTCCAGCCTGAGCCTCGGGTGTCAACTTATGGAATGCCTCCGTAATCCCCCTCGTGCCGTCCGCGCATTAGAGCTGGTTTTAGCAGCTACACCAGCATACTCTCCTGTATTCGGTGCATTGGTGCTTCCAATGTCAAATGCACCACCTGCGAGCCTATCCACGGTCTTCTTGATCTCAGCCTTGTTATAATTCGGACCAAAGGCGTTCACGAGGTGGTCATGTAATTGTGGGTGATCAACTTCATGGTCAAGCATATTTTTCATATTCATGACTTGCTCATGCGCTAAAGTTGGTAACATCGAAATGAGGTGCCGGTCTTGGAACTCTGAAGAAAGGTGAGACTGTATGGGTGAAACTGTACAATAATTAATCGCAACATTTTTCCGCGCAACCGCAACTTTTAGACTACTTTTCCTGTAAATTAAGCTACATTGACCCTAATCCATGAATTTTGCTTGGAGCAAAGATATTCTCGTGCTCAAGCTCAAATTTTCAGGCCAAAGCACAATTGTGAGCTAAGCTACCTTTGAGCAGCGCCCTCGGAATTCAGCTCAGCAAATTTAAATTGTGTAGAGCAACATTTAATCACGCAGCTACTTTTAATTGAGGAGCTACTTTTAATTGCGCAGCTACTTTTTGAAGAGCTACTTTACAGTTGCCTTCGGAGCGCATTTCCCAAGGGCAGCGGAGCACATTCTCACCCGGTCCAGGATAACCGAGTTAGCCGGTATGCCGGATAGCCGGCCTTCCAAATTGGGAAGCTGCTGGTCATTCACCTTCAAAGATCATCGATTTAAACATAGAGGGGTCTTTTACTAAGCTCCAAAACTATGATAATTAAATTCTATACATCAATAGCTTTCGAATGAGACCAATATCTCGATCGTCGGTGCTCTGGTTGTTGAGTAATCGCGTCTTTCGTATATGAGCAGAGGCTTGCAGATCCTGTGATCGCAGTCACGTGCTACGCGCGACAGCAATCAATGAACGAAATTGGACATGCGACGCGAATTGTCTCTCTAATCTTGCACTTTCTCGTTCTCACTGGGACTATTCTTGACGCACTGGGCCTATTCTTATCTTTCTGGTATCTGAAATGCCCGAGCACCGTGAAGAGGAAACGTCTTACGTTCAATTCACCGACACCTTCAACGAACTGGAGCCTGAAGCTTGCTGGGCCTCTATGCCGACGCGTCGAAAGCTGAGGAAGAACCTTGTGATGCAGCCGATGGGCATGTCATTGCCTTGAGACCTGAGTATGGTCTTGTTAGAGGCACATGTTCAACCCAGACTGAACTCTATCCTGCCGACTTTATACCGAAGGACGACGAGTCTTATACGCATGTCCTCGAGGATCTGGTTCTCATTGGTGCCCACAGAGGGAATAGGTCCATCATCTTGGATTTTACAGGCTATTACCTAAAGGTACATATGCATATTAACTGTATTTAAGGTCAGGCTCATTCAAATTGTGTACAGGTAGCGTACCTACTCCACACCTCGATTCAGTTCTACACCAAGGAGGTCTGGAACAATTCCATCATGTGTGTCAGCAAGAGGGTGAGCTTTGCACTATTTACTTCCTATATTCATCAATAATCAATGCTATTCTGAAAAAAGGACCGAGGCTTTCATGTTGGTCTCGCATTGGAGTTCGAAGACTACTTTATTTCTTTCAATACCCATGATCTTATGTTTCATGTGAGTTTTTCTGATGTTTGTTCTAAAAGACTGTGTTCTGACTGTAAGCTCAACCAAGCCAACCTGGAGCGCATCTCTGGAGGGACTCCTAGGCAGTTATGTTAACCTGTACGACGATTATGAACGATTTCTGCAAAATCTGGTGGACTGCATTCGCAAGTCCGAAGAAACATCGAAACCGATAAAGATAAACCTTCGGAAATCGACA
>JADNYJ010000225.1:0-57002 GCA_015501075.1 Gymnopilus junonius
TATATCCTCCCCTTCTTGGCGATTCGGAAGGACACAGTAGATATCGCGTTGTCATTGTGGGGAACAGTGATAAGGGTACTTCATTGGACTTCAAACGTTATGCTAAATATTGGGCCTTGCATAGGCTCTGGGAAGGCAAGTATCTTGTCTGTTCACGAGGCACATTATGCTCCATAGATGCTGCTTCCATGATATAGAGCACTACTGGGATCACGCTTGCACGTATTCTTGGTGTGCCCTACATATCGATGGACAGAATAATGTGGCAGCCAGGGTGGGTGAGCACTCCACCTGAGCAATTTCAAACACACCTCCGTAAAGCGATGGATCAAGAGCCTGAACGGGGATGGGTTGCGGATGGTAACTATGAACGCAGAAGCGGCTCACTGGCCTTTGAAGAGGCTACTGATATAATTTGTCAGTATTCTATTCCATACATCTTCCTACATGTCTTGCTCAGGTTACCTAATTAATCAGGGCTTGATCCTCCTCTGGCGCTCTATTTTCCCTCGGCTCATATGGCGTACCTTCCTGCGCCTTCTTGGTTTGCGAGAACCCTGCAGCCCAGGATGCTGTGAACAGGTTTCCGAGGTGTTTTTTTCGAAGGAGAGTATTATCTGGTGGTGTATTAGCAACCACTGGACTGCCCGCATGAAGTACACAAACAAAATGCAGCAGTTTGGGCTTGGGATTGGATCAAATAAACGCGAGCATAAGATGAGGAGATTAGGTGGTTGGGGAGGTGATTTGAGGAGGTGGTTGGAGGATGGTAGAAGTCGAAGAAAGGATGCAGGGCAGTCTGGAACTACCTGTATGTAGCCTAAACCGGCATGACTTACAGTTGCCTCATTGGAATAGATGTATGTACCAAATGGTGCAGATTGTAATCATGAATGTGCTAGTAGGAGTGTTATTGTGGGTGCTTATCATGAATCGTGATCTTCTGAAAGCCTGAGGCTCGGACCCGAGCATCTTTAAGTACTTGTGATTTAGAGGATTTAGTTAGCAATGAAATTCTTGATTGCACATTCTTCTCCTCTATTCCTCCTTTCGAATAATGATCAAGTACAAGTTTCCAACATTCTTGGATGAGGCCTATCTTTCCTTCATTGCTCAGCGATGACCAGGGTCATTATCAAGTTCATGTTTTAGGTAACAGTGGTACTGGAAAGGCAAGTTTATTGTCAATTGCAAGGCAGCTATACATGATTGAGATTTCCAGACCAGGCATCTAACAAGGATGGTTATTTGGTAATGTCAGTATTGTTGACAAAGCTGGTGATTCCTCATGTGAAATTATGAATGTTCCAGTCAAGCAAAGTTATGTCTAGCCTGGCAAGGGGGAATGTCAGTGAAGAGACAAGATGGAAGGACACTGGACAGCCTTACTTGAAGAACAGGGAATGTTCTGATTTTTTCCCAGCTGATTGTAGATATCTAATATTAATATACAAATAGAAGTGTTATCGATTTAGCAAGCTATGGATGACATTCACGTCCATGACCCTCATGGAAATTTGAAAACCAGGGGAATCTGAAGAAATTTCTGGTCACATTGTGTATTGTGGGCAAGGAGAAGTAATTACACAGACAGTTCCATATGTGTGCTTTCAGATTGTTCAGATAAGAGCAACCTGGTGAGGTGATGGCTAATTTGGACCTGAGGGAGTCGAAAGAACTTGATATCATTTGTCAGAGACATCATAAGGTTCTGTCATTTGTCACCTTAAATAGCATACGTGGAAAGTCATTCTCAAGGCGCTATAGCCAAGTGGTTACGGCGACAGATTCGAATACTTTGTTCAATATCTGTTCCTCTTTGAGGGCGCAAGTTCAAATCTTGCTGGCGTCGCTTTGTTTTTCTTCCAAGTGTTTCGGACAACTCCGTTAATGAATTACTTTTTGTTCTGTATTAAACTAACGTGCAAGGCGAATGTCTATCTACGTCTCTCTCTAAATGCATCCGCAACATGAAAGTGAAACCGTCGCTAACTTCGCTCTTTCTTTATATTTGTACATCAATACGAGAAATAAAGTTACAGAAGGAAAGAAAGATGTAAAAAAGGGATGCGAATATGCAGAGGACAATTGATACGGACATCCATCCAAGATAGAAAGAAAAAGAGGAAGAGCTACACACATATAAGTAGGTAACAACCAATCATACGATCCAGGTATACCAGTGTGAATGGGAAGGTTATTGATCACGGAAATAAAAATGTGGAAGTGAAGAAAAAAATCGTGTCTGTATGGTATGCTATCGTTGCTCATGATGTGTACCGATGGTTATAGAAACAGTGTCGACATAAGGGAAGGGATATCGGGCGTTGAAACAGACCTTGTTGCTTGGAATAGGTCATGATCGTGAGGCAGGAAAGGGTCCGGCGAACGGACGTCGAAATCTTGATAGAATAGGCGAGTTGGTGGTCAATAGGCCGTGTACGGAAAGGGGGGCAGACTGGAAACTATAAGAGTGGAAAAAGGAGAAGAAAGAAAAAGATGCCCGCAATATCAATTAAACTTCACCATCCTATCGCCAAATGTCCTATTCCATCTCTCCTTCCTTCCAGAATTTTGTTCCGCTACCCCCGCCTCATTCTCACTAGTCCCACCTCTTTCCCCCAGTTCGCTCCAAGGAGGCTCAGCAGGTTGCGGCACAGGCATCGTCATAGGAGTCGGCATCTGCCCATTCCCGCTCATACTCCCATTGGCGTCCAACACCGTACTAGGCGACACCACCCCAATTTTATATTCCCCTCCAGCACCGCTAAGAGAAGAAGCAGTAGCGCTTTCCCTTTCTTCTCTTTCTCGCATCCTCATCTCCGGGATCGTGCTCAGCGAAGTACCATCGCCCGTGGGCGTCATAGGTTGGTGCGTAGCCAACGGCGAGGAACCCAACCTCCTCGAGGCGGTTCGTGCTCGCCCGTTGCCAACGACGCCTACAATAGCCGGGACCGGGGGCGCAACGCGTCTTGAACCCCCTGAGCTTGATCTAACCTGCCGGTTGGGCGTGGAGACGCCGTTTTGATATCGTGAAGGGGTATTATACGCTCCAAGATTGGTTACAGTCGAAAAAGTGGATGCCGACGCCGACGCGGCGGTTTCAGCCATCTCGGAAGTTGAGAACATGCCGCTGCTTCCGGGGCTCAGCGCTCCTCTTCCTCCTGGCCCTCCTGGCCCGCCGCCCCCGCTGCTGGAAGAGGATGAGGAGTAATATTGCCTCATGTATTCCTCTTCTCTCTTTTGTCTTCGCCTTCGCCGCCAGTACCAGTATAGGGCGGTGAGAACGAGTAAGCCAAAGATGGTGCATACCAGGCCCAATGCAATAGCAAGACCACGTTTGGCAGAAGGGGATTGTGAGGTGCTTAGGTTGTTTGAAGAGGGGGAGGCACTGGGGAGCAGGACGGAAGTGGATGATGATAATGATGAGGGGTCGGTGAGGGTTGCAGAGGGTGTGGAAAGACTGGTTGAACTTCCTGGATCGCCTGGGTCAGGAACAGTGTATCTGTCATAGTCAGCTGTCAATCAGCTTGGGGATCCAACATGAAAACAAGGCGAGAACGCGAACGTACACTAGACTATCAACAATCGCACTGCTCTCTCCCTGTACAACGGAAACTACCAGCGTGTGACGTATGTTATCCAATCCTGTTGCAGACCACACGACACTGGACAGTGCTGTTTCACGACCTCTGTCCACGGTCACCGCGTTCGGGTCCTGGAGGTCGATGGGGAATGGATCTGCACCGTCGAGCGATACGGCCGTTGTAATAGCAGTAGGAAACAGCGGGGCGAAAAAGTATATCGCAACACCTGGTAAAGATAACGAACAATGGGAGCAACTACGTCAGTTAAAATGCTCACGCGGATCGAATTCGCCCTCGACGAATTTCAAAGGAAAATACTCCTCACCTGTGAAGGTGAACGTAGCAGTGGCACTAGAGTCGACAGTGACCATATGGCTCCCATTTGCGTCCAGCGGGTCGGGCGGGGCCTCGTCCCAACTTGTTGGTGGTTCATAATCAATAATGGTCGTATCGGTATCGTCAACGGTGACATTATGAGCAGCCCGCGCAACATCCAACGACGAGAATAATAAAAGCAAAAATATGGAGACAATGCGAGCACAAAAGGTCGTTCCCAGCGATCGTGGCCCTGTCAACGACGGTGGTCGCATGGCTTGGCAAAAGATAAGATACCTGCCGGGTGGTGCCTGCTGCTAGAAAACGGTGACAAACGCGGGGCAATGGTCTTGGCTACACCCGCAGCATATCCTCGCCGTAGACCAGGTTCAAAAATGCAGCTATCCAGCGGCCGGTGGTGGTGGTGGTGGTGAGCAGGAAAGAGAGCAGTAATGCTTGCTGACTGTTGTCACTGGTCCCTGAGAATTATCATCATTTCTTGCGCAGCCACGCCTCATACCTATCAGGTCCCTTCCTTCCTCCCACAATGACATGTTCATCTCACAAGAGCATGGAGTCGTCGCGATAAAAATACGGAGGACCACCTGTTCTCTATCAGCTTCCATGGTCATCCTCGTTGACTTCTGCAGTTTTGCACGGCGTTTCTGGTCCGTAATTACCCCATGACACCGCTGCCAATGTCTTGCTGCTTCGTGGTTTTCATCGACCATGCTCATTTATTGCTAAAAAAACCTGCTGTCGACATTCTAAATCAACTTTCCTACAGATGATCTTTTTTTGGACTCTCGTATCCTTTTGCTCGTCCAAAAATATTGTTTTAGGAGGTGTTCTTCCATTTCCTAACGACTCTGCTTGAAAGATTGCAAGAATTCTCTGCTCTATGATTTTTTTGGCATCCTAGAAACCCTCTTACGATTGTGTGTCTATATCTGTGCATATTACCTGCCTAGAGTGCTCGCAATCTTCCCCGGAAAAGCGACAATCATTGTCCAATCAGGTCTGTTCCGCTTTCCGAACTCCACTATATTTGTGGGCGATGGGCGCGTCAGCAGGAGGGCAGTAAAGAAATGACGCTGGGTGATGATACTCGTTCTTATGGCACTCAATGAGCACCTTTACTTTCATCCCAAACTCGCGGACCTACAAAATTATTTACCTCATTTATTGCCTATCGGACATGGCCACGAAATCAAATGGCGGCTTGATAGTATTGCGATAGTACCTTCGCTCTTTGTTCGTTCCATTCATGGCCTACGAGAGAAAAAGCACCCTTGGAACACTCTCAGATCTGTCAATCGGAAGGCTGTGTACACTGGAATTATTCCATGGGACACATCTCTGTGCGCAGTTTTGTGAGTCTTGTTACTTCCTCGCCTCACGAGACTCGTTGACACCTGGCATTGCATTGACTCATTCCTTTAAATCAGTTATAATTTTTGATCGTGTAGGATGCCTCTCAAAATATCGTGATAGCTGGAGGGGATGAGCATTCCAAGAGAATTATCATCACTATTTTTTTAATGTTCCCTTCGTTGTATAGCACGAATCTGATGTACTCACCAGCACTTACCAATTCAACCTCTTTCTATTCCTCCAGTTTGAGACAATTATCAAGGGTCGCATCGCCCACTCTCTTTCATAATTCTGCTAGGGAATTAGACAAGTTAAAATGGCATTCAAAGACGCGCGTCCAGGTCCCAGAGAAAACTCACTAAGTGCCATCCTCTTACAATGTCTCCGTCTCCTTATGTCTAGACTCTAGCATGATTAGATTGCATTTTCTAGTCGCCTATTAGGATTTCCATAGCCCTCATGCTGACAACACCCTCATGATTATCCCGACATACATTGCCCTCTATGCGCTTTCCAAACGCTATGGAATATTCTACATGAAGAGTGTGAATAAAGAAGTGGGACTACAATATATATTGCTACATCCAATGTGAACTGCTCGAGGTATTCATACCCGGATTCGCAGCATTCGCATTCGAAATGGGAACGCGGTTAATCCGGCTCGTCTTCCTCTCTTCCGTTCTTCTTCTCCCATCATTACCTTGCGCTGACATCGGCGTCACTACAGTAGAAGAAGCATCCTGCCTTGCACCTCCGCCTCCTCCATTTCTATGTCCGGTCGAATAATAATATTGTTGTTGAGTCGACTGAACAACAACCCCCCTCCCATATCCACCAGCAGCACCAATCCCAGCCAACCCAGGACCCCTAATCGTGCTCGTCTCACTCATCACTTCCGAAGGAGCAGCCGGCGGCGGTGAATAATACCCCGCTGCATGACCTCCACCTCCCAGCTCGCTTTGTGCTGAGGCAGGCGAATTCGCAGAAAGCGGCGTCTTCCTGCTTTGCGGTGTCGACTTCTCCGTTATAGTGGAGAGCGTATATCCAGGCTGATATCGATTCGGAGCCCTCGCACTCGGAGAGACAGGCGCAGCATACTCAGGTTGGTTGTAATTGCCCACACCGGGCACAGGCGGCGATAAAGCAGAGATAGGAGGCGGAGGCATATTGCCCACATACGCGTACTTCCCATTCAGCCATGTTCCTTGCGCTGTCTGCTCCATTGGATATCCAGGGACATTTGGTGGGGTTGGCGGAGTTTTATACCATGTTGTCCCTTTCTGTGGTGGAGGTTGTCTGCGAGCGGATGTGCCAGTTGCCAGAGTCCATGCTTCTGATACTGGTCTTCGTCGGCGTCTGAAGAAGAACCACAAAGCGACCATGAGGAGGAATATAGCGAGTATGCCGAGTATAGTGCCAAGGGCTACAGGGACGATGTGGCGTGAAGAAGATGAAGAAGATAGGTCGGAAGATGAATTGGACGTGGGTGAGGCAACTACACGGCTGATTGATGTTGTTGAAGTACTTGATGTTGAGGAAGATGAAGGTACAGAGGGCGATGTAGCAGTGTCATTGGGAGTTGTATAACTAGAGTAAGAGAAAGATGAAATAAATTGAATAAAAATGATGGCTACAAAAGATACCAAAGGAAGTAAGACGCACATTAGGCCATCAACGACAGCGAAAGGCTGGCCTGCACCGACCGAGATGTTCAATAAATGCCGTGTATAATTTAGACCCGTAGCGTTCCACACTACGTGTGATTGCACTGTCTCTGGCCCCGTTACTGTATCATTCCGGCTATGGTCCACGAGATCGACAAGGGTGACAGGACCTTCGTCCAAAGATATGGCAGTGTTAACTAAATATGGCCAAAGAGGTGAAAAGAAGTATATCGCGGTTCCTAGAATATAGAAATAAGTATGGAACAAAAGGTCGAATATGAGAAGAAAAAATATCAGATGAGATAAGGGGCACAAGAAGTCACAAGGAGCTCACCCGTGAAATTAAATAACGCAGTAGCGTTCGGATTTTGTGCTAGGGTGTGCGATCCTCCGAAGTCCAACGAACTGTTGGTAGATACCGTCCACGCCCCAGGTGGCGAATACACGATAGACGGATTTTGGTCATCGATAGTCACGTTCTGCTCTGCCAAGGCTCCGGATAGGCTGCGGTCGAGTAGGAGGGTGAAGATGAGAAAACGTAGGCATCGTGATAAAGTTTGAAAGGAAAGAGTGCAGCGCAGGCGAAATAGGACCATGTCGGTATGAGGTCGAAGCGGCTTTATGGCTTTGAAGGAACTTCTTCATCCAACGTCGTTCCTGGGCAGATGCGGGTAGATGACCAAGTCGCGGAATCATTATTTCATTTTGGCTCACACCAACGCAGCTTAAGCCCCGAAATGGTGTGAACGCGTGTTGGAAGCGTTCAGACTTTATGTAAGGAACCCACTTCTCAACACGAGGCATCAACATGGCGGTTATGGTTTCAAAGTCTGCGCTGCACGGCCTACAAGGCGATTGTGTGAGTTGTGTGATCCTCAAATTGGAAGGGAATGGGCACATACCGGAGAATAATCCTTGCTACACCAATATTCAGGGAATAACTGAGATAAAGGCTTAT
This sequence comes from Gymnopilus junonius, assembly GCA_015501075.1. Classification (NCBI taxonomy): domain Eukaryota; kingdom Fungi; phylum Basidiomycota; class Agaricomycetes; order Agaricales; family Galerinaceae; genus Gymnopilus; species Gymnopilus junonius. The sequence continues at coordinate 7,899 of JADNYJ010000225.1, forward strand.
GTTCTCGGAGCGTCATAAAGTTAGACAGACTTCGTGCCACCGATTCGTCAGTGCCTGAATGAATTTAGCTCAGAATCAGCTTCAAGTCTCACCTTGCAATCGATAGAGAACTGATGAAAGAGCATTCATATATTCCTTCATAAGAACCCACGTATGCTGTGTAGCAGATGATCGTGACATGGGTGAGGCAGAAAGGTTTGCATGTTGTCGGTGGTCGTTGGACAAGTACATTTTCGCAATTGCAATTGTTCCGTCGGTTGCTTGTGGGCCGGGTGATCCGCACTCAACCGGGCTTGTACATTACTATTACCCGCAGATCCTCGGTCGCTGACCATGATCGTGGCCTACAAGGACTCTGTCTAGAAATTGACGGACATGATGGGAGTTAAAGAAATTTGAAAAGCAATTATTATGACTCGGAAGCCGAAAGGTATTGCGGACTAGTAGTTTTTTGCCTGACCTGTATTCAAGGCGCTATAGCCAAGTGGTTACGGCGACAGATTAGAATTTCTGAATTACGATCTGTTCCTCTTTGAGGGCGCAAGTTCGAATCTTGCTGGCGTCGCTTAAGTAAAAGTCATTTACATCCCCTTTTTGTTAATCATATTTTGTATCTGTTTGATTCATTGACATCCAGTCGAAGTTTCTTGTAATATTTGCCCAGTTGTCTTAACCCAGATCATTGATATGATATATTATTATTGCCTAGTATATATATACTTATACAAGGCACCTATCAACTTGAAGCACATCTGAACTTGTTTCCTCAGGAGCTTTATGAGGCGGCCTTTCACTGCAGAAATGTTGTGGCTCAAAACTATCGTATGTGCTATTTATGCAGAATTACCCGACAGTTTTTTGCCGCATGCAGTATACGGGCGCCAAATCAGCTGAGAAATTAGGCTGGGCGCTTGAGCATGAACAAAATTTTGGATCTTTGATCGACTTGTAAAAATCATCCAACCTCACTTAGATTTACATCGCGTGGTACAAAATGCGAATGAATCTCACCATTTTTCCTCTTCTTAGTCGAAGGGCCATAACTCAGAGATATTTGGCTGGCTTGCTGTAATCCAGGTACATCCTGTCACTGAAGTTTGGACTGGACGTCAATAACAGAGAAATATTAGGTCTTTTGCGGTGAGAACTGTCAGTATTAATACTATTTTTGGAAGAAATCATGTCGGCTTATATATCTCCCCCCAGTACCGGTTACCTAGGAAGTTACTGAGCTCATGCAAACCACCTTGTCTCTGTTATTCTTTTTGGTTCTTTTTTCTGGGATATCAGGTTCGCATGTCGTCAATGCACTGATAAATGTGACAGTAAACAATCATGATTCTCGAATCATATACTCACCTAATTCAAGTTGGATAAAAATCGACGGACCCAACCTGGATGCTGGTGGTGGGCACATGTTGGTAGAAGACGACCCAGGAGCGACTGCGATGATTAATTTCAGTTGTAAGTAGATAAGAATTATTTAAACCGACAGAACAGAAAAGTGAAATTTGGCCTACAACCTTCTGTTAGTTGTGTCGGTCTATTTCATGTCAACGTTATGGCCTTATCGTGTCAGGATTATCTGGCGCTTGATGGAGGCCAGCCAATTATTGTTGATTTATAGGACTACAGCCGACCGGACATTGGAGGGGAACGGGAACCGTTCCATCATGTGTTGTAGCATGGTACGGAGGGACAGAGTCTGAAGATCATAGATTCATACCATTCTCGTCTCCGTTCCTCCAGGGATCCGTTACAGTGTGGTCAACATGTTTATGTGAGTAAGCTCGTCATTCCACCCGTAAATGAAGGATTATATCTGCGAAAGCTTTGCGGTACTTGACCCTTCAGATCCTACAGATACTGTCATTGGAACTGGAGCGACGAATGCCGCTTTTATAACTGCATCAACGGGTACACCTACCAGCACTACAGTCGGATTTACCACTGAAATTCCTTCAGGTATCGGCTCGAACTCGGGAAGTAATCCCTCAATCCTTGCCACCACAAATAAACCTACGTTGCGTATCGCCCTTGGTGTCGTTTTCGGCGTTTTGGCGCTCCTAATAATGATAGCGCTATGGTGGCGCTATAGGCGCCGCCACAGGAACAAAAGTGACGATATCAATGCGACAGAGCCAGTCTTCTTACCTACTCCAATAAAAAATCTGTCAGAAGACAGACTGGATGGAGAGTCAGGACACGTCAACAACCTTGAGGATGGGAGCAAGTTGCAACTATCGTCGTACTACTAATACCATTGATGGACTAGCTTCCAATAACCACAACGTTATGACAGAGATGGGTGTAGGCCGTGGTCCAAACTGGGATGGGCCTTCTACATATGCTCCTCCTAGCAGACCTTATTCCCAGACATTGCTTGGACGACAACCGACAACAACGAGCTCAACTGATAGTAGCGCAGCCCAAATAATTGTTACTAATCTTCCGACATACATACCCAATCCAGCTGGGTATTACGATCCTCCGAGGGCAGAGCCTGGAGGTTTGGGTGCAGGGGCTGGCCCACCTGTTCCTCCCTTAGCCACGGACGATTCTGTCTTCGGCGGAGATGCAGCAGACAGGTCAGAGAATGTAAGGTTTGGTTATTTAATTGGTATTCGGCCTATACGAAATGTACGTCAGACCATGTTACATGTTGTAACTTTTATCGAATAAAATAAGAATTAAAATCCTGGGGCTTAAGCTGATTAACCCAAAATAAGAAAATCAAGAGAAGACTTTTATTTAGACCGTGTCATATTTTCGACGTCCTTCAGCCACTTTTGCAACTGTCCACCCCACCCTCCTATCCTTTGCATCTTCCTTTTCATCGTGTTCGTTCCTTTGACACGGCTAAACTCGCGCAACCGTGCCTCATACCGTGGGCGAGAACTCCAGTGGTGAGTAATGCACCGCCAGATAATATAGAGGGAATCGGAAAAGGTTTGATGGCATCCAGGACTGCATTGTTCCGTCATATCAAACATACGCAGGATGCTTCGCCAGATGATACGAGGGAGATAAAGAGCGAGAGGAGGATCGAGCCCTTGAATGATAGTTGGTAAGATAAGCGTCAGTGGACAAAAACAAGTACTGACATATAACGTCTGTAGATTCCTCGAAAGGGATCTTTCCTCCCATGTTTACGTAGTTGCCATCCACAACCCACCCGCGCCCCGTGCCTTGTGCCATAGCCTCCCGAAGGCGCACTTGGAATTCATCAGGGGGACTTTCTACCCACCCAGGCTGATACATTATCTTGTCCATATCAATGTAAGGAACACCAAGTATCCGCGAAAGCGCGGTGGCAGTTGTGCTCTGAAGAAATGACGCCAACCTGCTCATAAAGTAACTCGCGCTTCATGAAGGCCGGCTACTTGCCTTTCCAACGCCTGCGGTAGGAATCCCTTAGCTCAATGTGCAGCATCGAAACCGGAGAAATAATACGCGCCGCTATTTCCAATAAGATGCACGCGATATCGCCCTCGGGCATCGCCCAGAAGCGGTAGAAATGATGATTGTGCGCCCTGCATGAGACCAGATGTGGTAATTGTAAAGTAACAAGGCTGTCGAAGTCTTCGCCTACCTTCCAGTGAATTGAAGAAGTCGAGTCAGCGTTTCCCGTCTTTCTTACGGGACCGAATTTACCCCGTGGACGATTTAATTTAAAGTACTTGATATCAAAGCGCACGGACCCACGATCGTCGAACAAAGAGCGGATGCAAAAGTGTGAACCATGGCAGAGCCGGATTTCCAGGCAAACAGCCAACCCACAAAGCATTGCAAAAATGAGAAGAAAAGAAAGGCTGCAAATTTATTGCAGAAACATTATCGGTACATTTAAATGGAGCAATTTTTGACGCATAAGAAAAATCTGCAGGATGCCACTCCCGCATCATCCCGTCCAAACTTTGGAATATGTCAGCGCAAGGATCCAACCAGAAACCAGAGAAAATTTACCTTCAATTAGATCGAAACATGTCCTCAACGTCCTTCAGCCACTTTTTCAAATCTCCGCCCCAGCCGCCGATCCTTCTCATCTTGCGCTTTTCCGCATTCCTTCCTTCGATTAAGCCGTACTCGGGTATTCGGTCTTCTAACCTCTTACGGATAGGAAAATGCCGGGTAATACACCACACAATGATACTCTTTTTCGAGAAGAAAACCTCTGAGAATCGTTCCTTGCACCCAGGGCTGCAGGGTTCTGTCAATCTAAGGAGTCGCCAGAAGGTACGCAAAAGCAAGCGCGGAAGATAGAGCGCTAGAGGTGGATCAAGCCCTAAATATGTTTTAAGAAATATATGAGTTGTAGTATAACAAAGAGATCCTTACAAATAACGTCAGTCGATTCTTCGAAGGCTATTCTCCCCCCTCTGTTATCATAGTTGCCATCGGCAATCCATCCTCTGGGGTCTTGATCCAATTCTGCACGAAGTTGGGCTCGAAATTCCTCCGCTGGTGTCTCTTTCCAGCCAGGCTTCCACATTACCCTGTCCATGGATACGTAAGGCACCCTAGGATGCGAGCGAGAGTTATTCCGACTGTGCTCTGAAGGAACAACATGACTCATGAAGGATGGAGCACATCACACGAGTAAACTCGCATAATTTACCTTTCCAGCACCTAGGAAGGTATGTTCAAATCAGCATCTATAAAATTGTCAACCAAACATAAGTCTCTTACCGCTGTTACCAACGATGTGGACACGAAAGCGTCCTTCCCCATCACCTAGGAGGGGAGGAAAATTAGGATGTGGAAGGGTCATGAAGTTTTAGCGTTATTCCCGGCCAAGATACGCATATATATATGATGGACTGGGTAGCACACGGCGATGAAGGTCGAAACGTTGACCGCAGAATGAATGGAACGAGTCAAAGGTAATCACAGCGGGTGTTCTTAGCCGCTCCGTCTCCCACTCGGGCTAATACCTCCGAATTATCCATGTGACCGCGTTTATCACGGAGATACGACTCGAGTTATATCGGAGAACGTCAGTTTGCTACTTCTCTGATCATTTGAATCTGATCGACTGGCGAGCCAGGCTAACGACTCGACATAATCGGCACGCCCAACACGCGTCGCGATCAAGTCGTGATCATCATCCATGGCCAGAAATTAAAATATTGTGTATGAGGATATGATCATCACCAATCGCTTCTTCACCTTGACAGTCGTTCCAGCCGTAGATGTCGGTGAATGCGCTAATACGAAGACCAGGCTTCCATACTCAGTAACGACATTTGGAGGCCAGTTTTTTAGTTTGGTCTCAGGCTTTATTTTGGATGATGGATAGTTCTCAAGCCTATATATGCATCATATGTGATATGCCTTCCTCAGAATAATTTTCAAGCTTTGTCTAAGCATCTAGCTTTTCGCACTGCACAGTGGTCTGAACCCAGGCCGCATATTTACTCTGGTATTCACACTTCTGCAACTCTGAGGTTCTGAGAAGCCTTCTGCCCAATTTCCGTCCGTGGCGGCGATTCTCGGGCGGTGTTGCTTCGAGATCTACTAACTTCTACATGACTGCAGGCTGTAAGTACCAGCAATTCTAGAAAAATAAGGACTACTTCCACCAGCGCCCATACATCAGTACGTGGACGGAATAAAATTCCAGATTATAACGATATAATAGGATCCATTTTACGAACCTCGTGGGTACTCGCAAGTAGCTCAGACGAGATGGCTCTGTAATCGTTCAGAAGCCAAATACCAGGTATTGTTTCAAGCTCCAGCCGGTGGCGTATCAACACTGCATAGCCAAAACGACTTGCGGTGTCATTCTAGACAAACTGGCGCAGAATTGAAATCATTCAAGTCAGAACGGTTTATACGAATGGAAACTGTGATTCTTTGGAAAAAGGTGTTCCTAGCAGATATCGAGGAGCTGGCTCGTCAACACATAAGTATTATATTCTAGCTTATATCTTTGCATGCAATTACCATGCACCTGTATTCATGCATTTAGCAGCTAGCTCGCGGCCTGGGGTAATGAAGCTTCAAGCATTTGCTTTATCAAAATCGCTTCGAGGCTTCTTCGTTATCCTCATACATCGGGCTATCCACCTCCAGCTCGGATTCAGGGTTCAGGATTCAAGATTCTGTCATTCAGATCCTCGAGTTCGGGATTTGAGGTAACCTGAACCGAGTCATCAATCTGTCGAAGTAAGCTTTACATCACGATGGTACTTGGTGAAGCTGCAGAATGCAGGAACTTGAAAGCCAACATTCTGTGTAGTAAGGGTATCTCATCGTTCCTCGCACGATGCTTGTTCGATAATAGACTGCAGTATAAAAAGAACAGAAGGCAATCAAGGCACTGTGCAATCCGGGGTAGACGGATTTGATTGAGTCACCGAATGGTAGGAGACTAAGTATGTATGACCATGGAATGATTATGATTATGTTGGTGCCATGTTATACATTGCATCTGACGTAAAAGAGATCATGCATAGAACATCAAAACTCTAGAACTTGTAATGAGCAAGCGAAAAACAAACAGAGACAACCCACAGCAAAGCATCAACCACCCCTAGAAGACCCCCTCTGCTCTCTTCGTCCAGATGACTTCGTCGCAGCATACTGATACGCCCCTTGCTGCGGTCCTCCTTGTTCTTGACGATAACTGTACGCGTCGTCCGCCGGCTGCTGCTGCCGCTGATCCTGGTACTGATACTGATACTGCGGATTGGCAGGTGGGAGTTGGGCAGGAGGCGAAGGGGGGTTTGGAGCGGGGACAGCGAAGGACGATGCACCCTCCGGCGGTGGAAGATGGAACGGAGCTGGAGACTGAGACTGAGACTGAGCATAAGGCCGATTTGCGGCTTCGGAGGATAAGTATGATAGGGCGCTCTCAGAAGGGCCTGGCGATACGACCTGCTGCTGCTGATTTGAATTTTGATTTTGATTTTGCTGATAATACGCCGGAGGGAGCTGGGCAGGTGGGGAAGGCGGATTGGGCGCTGGAACTGCGAACGGTGAAGCATCTTGCCGCGGTGGTACAGCTTGAGGGGCAGCTTGATTTGCCCGTACGGAGGATAAGTAAGACAAGGCGTTTTCAGAACCGACTTGTGTGGAAGACTGTCCATCAGAGAGCAATGACTGCCGACGACCAGGCGATGGAACGGGGGTTTGGCGGGGCCGGGGAGGAGGTATGGGTATAGGGGCCTGCTGCCTGCGGGACCGTTGACTATTCGCTCCAGCTGAAGGCGCAACGTTCCGCATCTGTGTCGCACTGTTTGCATACGGCAAAGGCTCAGGAGAGTACATTGCTAGTCCTGGATGTTGAGGTACACCGGGGACAGGCTGCTTGTGCTGAATATACGAATTGCCTTCGGAAGGGGTTGGTTGAGGGAAGGGATCAATGCCGAATAGTGGTTGAGGTTGAATCGTAGATTTTCGCTGGATTTTCGATCGACCAGAAAAACGGCCTGTGTTGACACTGCCCGCTTCAGACGGAGGTGGTGGTTCAGAACGTTCAGGCTGCCTGGTTGGGGCCCGGTAGCGTGTAGAATACGATAAAGGACGAGGTCCTAAATGAAGATAGAGATTAAGCCGAAAACGTCACTGATAACATAGAAAGTCATACCTGGAGGCATGACGCGCCTTTCTTCCTTTCGAGATAACATGAAGCAGCACAGCAGTGCTACTAACAGCATTCCACCTGATGCTGCAATGCCAGGTATAAAGTATTTGTCATGAATGATATCGGTATTTGCAGTTCGCCTTGATAGATCGATAAGGAGAGCTGAGGGTGTCGGGACTGCAGTAGAGGATGAAAGGTCGTCTCCGACCAGCGGGGAGGCGTAAGCTCTAGAAAAGCCATCCAAGGATCGATAATCCGTCAGAATGAGGATAGCGAAGAACCTCAACAGAACAGTCTGGTGCTGGCGATGGCGATGGCTCTGAGTCGAGGTAGACCCCATCCCCATCCCAAAGGACTGCTGAGCAGCTGGGTGAGGAGTGCTGTGGTATGAAGCATCCTCAACGTCGTGCTCCATGGGCACGATCCAAAATTACGACATCAGCGTCCCAATTCTGTACCCAGCCCTGTTTGGCATCGATCCTGGGCACGATGCATGCTTCTGTGACACATTCATATTCCGAGGGTTCAAATGTCGAAGATGGTAGAACACCATTGGAATTGGGCAGAAACGGCTACAGCACGGTAGTGTCGCATAAAAACATTGTAGGAAAATAGATTTCGTGAGAGCTGGAAGCGCGACAAAGTGGCGATCGAGGAGAAAACATGAGGATTGAAGAAAACTGACAATATGCGTAGTTTCTCATCACGTGTTATTTCACATAACGCGTTTAGGAGACTAGGGTGGCCGATTATTCTGAACGGGCAGCTGAGCAGATATCCACAGATTTTATATCAAATTTACGATATTATTCTACTAAAGTATGACACATTAACCTTGGCCTTGTATATACATTTTTCCTAGGTTGCTCCTCACTTACTGGGGAGGATCAATGTCATTCAGCTGGTAAATAATGTGCAGAGACACTCACAAGCAGCATGCACAGCTCCTTTAAAGAGTGTAGCTACACCCTGTTGAGTAAGCGCAGAGCATTCGTAGTACTTTTGCCCAATGATGTCTCTACACAGAAGCTCACCTTCTGCGTAACTAATCGGTGTAAGATTTCTAGAGTACTCTGTTTATCCTACAAGTCCAGAAATAAAGAAAGATTTTGCAAAGCTTAATTATTATATAGATCCCGGACAACCTCGGGGTCATCGCAAAGATTGATCTTGGTCCCAACGAGCCAATCTTTGCATTCAATGGTTTGTGATACCAGATTTCAGGATACCACTGTTCGTAATAAGTTATAACTGGTCAACTGAACGTAAGGCAGACCAGATCATATCCTAAGTCCTAAAATACTCTTTCGAGTGCGGGGACCTGGGGAACTGCAGACAAGGACAAATTTTCAAGTGATGATGCAGGAAGAATACTTTTTGTTTTCTTTCAATGAATGGCCAGTTCAAAGTAAAAGCTTGAATATAGATTGAATCTATCCGATGAAGGAGGACTTACTAAACAGACTCAAGGTTTCCCCAAAAACCGTCACCAGACCTTGACGAGTGACCGCCGAACATTCAAAATATCGGACTGCATCTATATCCTTCGCATTGTGTCTCTTGCAAATAGGTGATTGGTGCCATATGACTGGATGAAGCTGTCAGCTGTAACGTCCACCAACTGACACCAATACTGCACATGTAACGTTTTATGCTCACTGATTGGTCAAGTCATCCACGATTTCACGGTCGTCGCGTAGGTCCAATTTCGTTCCAACAAGTACAATCTTTGCAGATGAAGGTCCGTGGTACCTTACTTCCGAATACCACTGCATGTACAGCTCGAGTCATATCGAATATTTTAGCAAATAAGATTATAGTAAGAACCTTTGTCCTCACGCTCTCATAGCTTTCCGAATCGGTCAATGAGAAGCATATGAAGAAAACATCTGTCTGAGGATAATACAAGGGTCTGAGGCGGTCGTGATAGGGATGACCGGGTGTCTCGAACAACTCAATTGTGAAATTGGTGCCAGCGACAGTGCAACGCAAGGTGTAGGTCCCAAAAGCTGCATATCTCTTCAGCTGACATGCCTTCAGAAATGATGGATTGGCAGACATACACAAGGGAATGTAATTAACCTAGATGGGACATGGGACATTCCTCAGATTGCGAAAATAATAAATATGTAGGGCGCTGACTGGTATATTCTCATCGGTCGCAAATGCTTTACAAAATGGAGGTCTAGATGTAATAATTGTATCAATAAACTTTGGACTGGTAATTCAGCAATGATGACTTTACTTACTTTTCCAACACCCTGGTCACCCACGAGAATGACTATCAAGCAGTTTAAGGCAATTACTCAGATTGCATTAACCACGTAGGAACTGTTTGAATGACTCACATTTGACAGTTTGGCGCATGAAGATTTTTACCCGTTGGAGTAGGCCAATCAAGCCTACCCTAGCAGCTGAGGTCTGGCAAGACTCAGAGACGCGTTGAGCAGGCGCGCGGTCTAGCAAGCACGCAATGGCAGGAGCCAAGCAAGGATGTCCTCATCACAGGACCGTGTCTGTCTACATATGGACAGGCTGTGCTACCAATGGCATCTAATCTAATCAGGACTCGGCTAGCTCGGGCCAGAGTCCACTACTACACCATTTATGTGCTGAGTTACTGTAGCATTGAAGGTAAAAGGAGGGCCAGCTCATAGAATTAACAGCCTGTCGTGTTGAGAAAAGAAAATGAGGAAACATACTGATATCTGTCAAGGGTAAGAACTCAATCTGACCTTAAAGACTAAGTACATCGGTCGCGTACGACATGAAAAGGGTGCTCGGGAAGGGTCAGAGGCAACCCCTCGCTTAGTAGTGATGCAGAAGGGACTACCTTGCCAACGCCAGAGTCACCTACAGGTACAACTTCCACGAGAGACAGGGTTCAGTTACACTGCAGCAACAGAATAATAATGACTTTTGATACTTCGCACAAACATATCTAGCGCTGATGAGGGTTCAAGGTCAAGAGAGTCTCACGCAGAGGAATGATGTCAAAATCGGATACCATTGAGCAGGCCACAGTCAAAAATCGATGTCTTTTATTTAATACTTTCTGACAGGCTCGTCTCTATCTCAATGAGATAATGGTCAGCGCTGACACATCTTATTATTATATGTCCATTGGAAGATGTTAAGTTTTGGGTATGTATACCCCCTATTCTGATGAAAGATATTAGGAAATTCAAGGTTTAAGTTGCTGCGTGGTCAGTTAGGCAATAATGCAAGATTCTTTTTTTGCCTTCGCCGGCGGAGGGGGAGAATCGACTTGACAGAAAAAAAATTAGCACGCAATCTAATAAATATCGCCATCAAGTTCAGTACTCACTGACAGCAAGCACAGCTTCCTGAAAAACATTATCCAGCCCTTGTCGGGTGAAAGCAGAACATTCACAATATTTGGAAACACCAATGTCTTTCGACATCGCTATGCCTTGTGCGTAGCTAACTGGCGCCATTTGTCTGTATTTCGAAGATATCAAAAGAGCACATTCGTGCTGCCTTCTTAAATTTCAGTCAACAGTATTCACCTGTCGGCCAATCTCTGGAGGGTCTCAGGGTTGTCACGTAGATCAAGCTTGGTGCCTACGAGCAGGATCTTTGCAGTCGACCGTCCATGATGTATAACTTCGGGGTACTGTAAATAACCCGTTCTGTGTGGGAACGGTATAAGACGAGGGGAAATCCGAAGGAACCGAGTAAGATGATTGACGGAACAATCAAATACTAGGGTACTATGTCCAAGTAGATAGTGGTGAAAAGAAAATAAGTCTTGATGTTTTGAGGGTGTTTGGTGGAATAAGAGATCCTAAGGATCACCTCGAGTGTCCTTAGCGAGCTCAAATGAGAGAATACGAGTGGGTAAGGAACTTTCGGTAGATCCTGAAGTGTCCTGTACCCGTGAGAAAGTGAATAAATGTAGAACTTTGACTTCTTCGCAAGTCGGATAGAGCTCTTGTAGCTCTCGTTTTGAGTGGGGAAAAATGCACTGAAATTCACCGAAGAAAATATGTAGCTACTACATGGTTTATATACCTCTTTTAGCTACGAAAATTTCCTTGAAATTTTTATAGGAATAAATCTAAGGCTGAAATTTGAATGGGGACAAGTCAGGGCGCCAAAGAGATGAATGAAGGAATAAGAAATTAGCGAGGTGGTTGCCCTGACAAGGAATAAAGTAAAAGGAAACTTATACATATATGGTAATTTTCTGTAATCACGTTGCCAGTGCGAGTTGAGCAGGTGGACGGAAACAAATTCTTTCAATTCAGTGGCTTCGAGCTGGGCCGTTGGCGGTGTCGCAGCTGACTCACTAATAGATCGAGGTGAGTCTGCCGCCGTAACGATTTTGCGTAATTCCGTGCTCAGACGGAGTACCGTCTCCACAGTACCACTGTCAAACAGCATGAATTACCTGCGTGATAGCATAATGGAAATTGACCTTTGTCCTAACGCTCTCGTAACTCTCCGGGTTCATAATAGAAAAACATAGGAGAAAAACATCTGTTTGCGGATAGCTTAAAGGTCGAAGGCGATCGTATTCTGGCAGCCCAGGACAATGGAAAATTTCAAGGGTGACCGCAATATCGCTTATTGAACACTCTACTGTATAGTGATCCCAAACTGGCAAGCAAAATGTTCATTAGTTTTAAAAATAATTGAATAAGGTATGGATAGCATAGATGCTGACCATTGGGGAAATAGGCCGGTTGGAGAAAAGATTCGATTAGCTATTAAATCCCAAAGGTAGAACCAAACACTCGGCTTACTGGAAAATCGCCTCCATACCAATACGACAAGACGATGCATTTCTGTAAAGGACAGAATTAATGATGATCAGTGATTTGATAAATGCGTATGCTTGTTCACCTTGCCAACACAAGAGTCACCTACGATTGAAACTTTAACAAGAATCGTAAACGTGAAAGGTCAATAAGTTGCACGGATATGGGGAGGAGATGAGCAACTGACTTCGAATACTTCGTCGAGATCCCATGGATGTAGGCTGATGTACATACATGCGAGGTTTTTAAAAATCAAGAGGTTTTATTCTCCCAGTGGAACTCGACATGAGTAATTGTGAACAAATTACAGTCAAAAACTGACAGTATTCCACCTTGACAGCTTGCCCTTTTTTCCCGACAGGCTATGTCTTCGTTAAGCAGATGAAGAGTCTAAGAATAGTAAGAGGAAGTCGTGAATAAAAGCAAGATGACCGTGATGCAACAGTTGTTTATCAGCGCCAGCGCCCGTCTCATTGAGTGGCATATGTCATTGTCATAGAAATTCAAAACTGCTGTTACATCGCCTCCTGTTACTTCTCATCCTATTACACGAATGAATACCTGGATTTGCTTTGGCTCTTGTTCTTTGTGAAGAGGTTATGTGACGACATTGCAATTGCACATTCAAGCGACAATACATGATGTCTGCGGTCCTTTGGAAGGCGGAGGCGGAGGAATAACTGATTTAAAAGCGTAAATGTAAGCATGCATTCCATCGCAACGGTCAAATCCAGAAAGAAAAGACTGACTGGCGACACGCATAGCTTCTTCAAATACATTGTTCACACCTTGGTGGGTGAAAGCTGAACATTCGCAATACTTGTGGGCACCAATGTCCCTGGCCATCGCATCGCCTTGAGAGAAACTTACGGGCGAAGTACGACTACGAAGAATAATTTCAGGCATCTATTATTTCCTGAGGAGTAACACCCACCGATTGGCCAAGGCTTCGACGACTTTGGGATCTTCGCGCAAATCAAGCTTCGTTCCTACGAGTATAATTCCAGCAGATGATGGTGCGCAATACATCAGTTCCGGATGCCACTATCAGCTCGATTAAACCTAAGTGAGGATGCAAAAAATGAATGGGCACAGGCGACGAACATGAGTTCTAACGTTCTCATAACTGTCTTGATCGATGAGGGAGAAGCATATAACAAAAACATTTGTTTCCGGGAAGGTCAAGGGACGGAGGCGATGATATTCTGGCCGACCCGCCGTATCGTAAAGGCTTAGGTTGACAATGGCATTATCCACTGTACGGGGTGCCGTATAGTTGGTGAATACTAGAGTAGCCATGTCTTCAATCCAAAGACCGTAGGAAAGGATCGCTCAGACTGCTTACGTGGAAGCTTGTACGGAAGCTTAAACTTATTTTAAATTTACGGAAACATCGAAGCGAAGGGCGCTCACGGGGAAAACTACATCGGACGTATACGAGGTGAGAAGGCAAGTCTAGAAAGATAGGTACCGCGAACGTCAGGACGGATCTATTAGCAGGGTGGTCAGGAAAGCGACGGTGAGGATATTTACCTTGCCCACACCGGAGTCGCCCACAATCACCACTGAATATGGTCCCAGATTGTTGTTCAGTAAATTGTATGTATAAATTAAATACACGGCTCACCTTTAACTGTCGGATAGTTTCTGGTAGTACGAAATATGTGCATGTTGAAGTAAAGAGTACAGCCTGTGTGCCATCATCGTTATCACGAAATAAAGAAAGGGTAGATCTGACTCACCCTGAGTATGTACTCGACGAAACGGCATGCTGTCGTTCAGTAACGATAAAAAAAGGCACCCAATGGTCATATCTCTAGGTCAGGAATGACACGGACAGTCTGACAGGTGTCCTTTCCATCATCAAAGTTATTACTCGAAGTATCAGAAAAACGATTCGGATAAGAAGATCAAGGCCAAAAGAAAAAAATTTTAAAGCCTTGGACTGCCAATAGGATTCACAACTAGAAGGTAACAGAGCCCTCCAGTTTTAAACAGATATGTTGACTAGACACGGCAAGGCGTGGTCCTCAGTGTCAGGAAACAAGGGGAATGACAACTTAGTGTATTCACCTAGACACGGCAAGGCGTGCTAGTGAGGAGTTAGCTAGCTACAAGGGAGAAGGTAACGACAAACTCACGTCCTCAGTGTCAGGAAACAAGGGGAATGACAACTGAGGAAAAGGAAAGGAAAGCGAAGCGTTCTATATAAAAGGGAGAACGCGTAGCCACGTGATGTAAATGGTGAAGTGACGTCCTGGATAGTCCAACACACCCCCAGCAGGACGGAGGGAAACGAAAATAAGAGTTAAGAGGTAAGGCGAGGAGTATCAAGTCCAAGGGCTGAACGGTGGCGCAAAAAGGAGATAGAAGGAAGGGGTTTAGTAAAAATATCTGCAGGCATATCAACAGTGGGAATCCAAATGGTAGAAAAAGTGCCTTCATTAACATGAGCTCGAATAAAGTGATGGCGAATATCAATATGTTTGGAACGGGCAGAAATGGAAAGTGAATTAGAAAGGGAGCAGGCAGCCTGGTTATCCGAAAGAATAGGAAAAGGACGAGGAATAGGGAATTTCAATGAAGAAAGAAAAACTCGCAGCCAAAGTGCCTCCTTGAAAGCGTGTGTCATGGCATAGTATTCAGCCTCAGTCGAGGAAAGAGCAATCGACTTTTGTTTAACAGCAGACCAAGAGACCAAAGAACCTTCAAAGAAAAATGAATAGCCAGATATGCTCCTCCTATCTGAGGAATCGGATGCCCAGTCTGCGTCAGTGCAACCTACATTCTGTATGTAACCAGCGATTGAGGATGGAAGGGACGATGACGGTGCACCAAGGCAAAGTGCGAGCATCCTAGTGCCAGATAGATAACGAAGGACCTGCTTAGCAAGGAGGAAATGCGCGCGAGAGGGCTTTGCATTAAATTGTCCCAGCCACATTGCATAATATGCAATGTCGGGGCGAGTAGTAATGGCGAGATAAAGAAGGCAGCCAACCAAGCGCTGATATTTAGGCAAAAGGTCGGCGTCGCTGACAACTGGAACCGCATTGGGCGCTGGCAGGAATTCTAAGGGTTTAGACGGAAATGGAACAACGGCAGGCTTGCAGTTTGATAAATTCCATTCGTCCAGGAGCTCCGTGACATAGACATGAGATGAAAGCCAAGTCCGACGGTTAGGACGATCGCGTAAGATGAGAATATTTAAGAACTTCCCGCAAGGGCCCATATCAACAATGAGCAAACGACGTTGTAATGTCTTGATGAACCACCCATATAGAGCAAGAGAGTTGGTAATGCCGAGACCATCGTCAACATGAAGGGGAACATAAAGGACTAAGTGCGAGCCATCCGCGGGCATTGCGATAGATGGATCAGGGGGAGAAGTCCACTGACCAAAGAAAACCCCATGGTCGACCTCACACCTAACCATTCCAAGATCGAGGAGTAACGCCATAAAAAGCATATAGAATTCGAAGGCAGACTGGCGAAGACCGTAGAGAGCGACAAGAATTCGAAGAACCTTAGACGGATCAGCCCCAGAATAGCCAGGATAGAATCGGGCATAGATGGGGTGACGAATCTGCGCATGGAGAAATGCCGTCTTACAATCGAACTGAAAAATTTCTAGATTCTTGACCGTTGCCCAGGCTAAAAGAATCCGGACGCTCGCCATCTTCGCCACAGGAGCATAAGTTTCGTCAAACTGGCCTGGTCGCTGATTGAAGCCCTGCGCAACAACCCGGGCTTTCTCCTTGCCAAGAATAATATTGCCGTCAGCATCAGTCTTGTACGCGAAGACCCACTTGAGGCCAATAGTGGAATGGCCGGCTGGGAGAGTGCAAACCTCAAAAGCTCCCATATCCGAGAGGCTCCGCTCCTCACGCTCCATGGCCGCCTTCCAGGCAGGAGCATCCGGGCGAGCCAAAGCCTCAGCGTAGGAAACAGGCGGCTTTGAGAGATCAAAAACCTTGGGCTGGCGAGGTGTGAGAGCAGCGAAACAGTGAGCCTGCAGAATCTCAGGCTCGTGTACCGTAATCTCGTCAGGAGAGAGATCCACAGCGGCAGCGAGAGCAGCATTCACAACACCATCCGCACCCCCATTGACAGGTGCATTCACACCCCCATCTGTCATCCGCCGTCCTCCCCCATTCGCAGACATACCCTCACCCCCATCTGCTGCATCCACTAACACCAAATTCTGACGACGTTCACGCTCCAAACGACGTTTTTCCTTCAATCGGATAATGTCATCGTAAACATGCCCACCAGAGGTGCGAGTACGGTCACGAATAGCGCGAGGTGAGGAAAGAGAGGTGACTGGTAGAGAGGACGCATCCAATGGGATCGAACGAGGAACACCAAGGCGACCAGACAAGTCCTCATTGAAGATAACGTCGCGCGAGAAGTGGTACTTCCCTTTTAAATCGCGCACCCTCCAGCCGACACGATGCTCCTCATAGCCAACAAATATCGCCTCAAATCGACGAAAGCCCGCCTTCTCCCGAAGCTCCCCAGGGATTGCAACGAAGCATTGGCACCCCCATACTCGAAAATGAGAAACGTTAGGCTTTGAGTGAGTAAGGACTTCGAAAGGGGTGATATTGGGAGCCAGGGTTGAAGTCGGAAGGCGATTGCGAAGGTACTGAGAAGTGAGTACTGCATCACACCAGAACACCATGGGAAGACCCGAGTCAGCGAGAAGGGTTTGTCCGCCCTCCTCTAAGGTGCGTACATACCGCTCAATCTTCCCAGCCTGGGGATGAGCATATGGCACAGTCTTCTGGATAGCAATGCCCTTACTCGCAAGGTGAGTACCCATCTTCCCAGCGGTGAGTTCCAAGGCACCGTCGACCCGAATCACCTTCACCTTGCACCCGGTGGAGCGTTCGATGAAAGCTTCCGTACGCTCATAGTTGGAAAAAGCATCGCTTTTTAGGCGGAGGCAGGCAGTAAAGCCAACGTTCGAGAAATCGTCGAGTATAACATAGAAATGCTTTTCGCCATGAGGGCCTTGAGTCGGATACGGCCCACAGAGATCCATATGAAGTAGCTCTGCAATCTGAGAGGCCCGATTCCCATTGTGAGCATATGGATGCTGAGGACTCTTGCCGATAATACAAGCAATGCAATGTTCATGAGCAAAAGGCCCTTGGAAAATAGCCCCCCGGACATAATCCTGGGTGAGAGCCGCCCGAGTCGCATCCTTGCCCAAATGACCAAAGCGTCGGTGCCAGAGAGAAGGAGAAAGAGTAATCGAGGGAAACGATATGGCAGGAAAAGCAGATGGCCTGAGGAGGTCGTCGTCAGGCAAGAGGAAATCGCAGTTAAGCAGAGATAGCCTTCGAATGACAGTCGCACAGAATGCGAAACCAGGAGCCTGAGGGTGATCCATAGGCAAAGAAATACTGGTGGAAGCATCAGGACTGAAAGTCACTGTCAACCCATGCTCGTTCAGCGAGCCAACCGAGATGAGATTGATAGGCGCATCAGGTGCATATAGGCAATCACACATCGTGATAATGATATTACCTGGCTGACCTTTCTTGTCGCAATATGGGACCTTGAAAGAAACATGTCCACCCCCATGAGCCTTCATGGAGCCAGAGTTTGCAGTGCCAATAGTTGTCGCCTTAGATACATCGTAGTCCTGAAAGAGCTTGCGATCGCGCACCAGATGATCTGTACAACCTGTATCCAATGCCGAATTGAATTGACCTTTCAGAGAAAGAAAAGCCGTTGACTTGAAATCAGCAACAGAAGTGCTCATAAAGGCCATGGGAGGCTCGAGAGAATCACGCGAGGGATAGGCGTCAAGGTTGAAGTTGTTATTTGGCGCTACGAAAGAAGCTACGGACATATGGGCGGAATGTATCACAGGATTGTCATCTAGGGTGTCTGGAAAGAGAGGTTGATCGTCAGAAGGGGAGGAGTCGTGCACGAGACAAATGCATCTTCCATCATCTCCGCGAACATAGCGACAGTCCCTGCCTTATTCCCTTTATAATCCCCACGTCGACCCTCCATACCACCGCCAGGCTGGAAACACGTCGCTGAAATATGGCCAGAACGACCACAGTTGGAACAGTGTAGTGTCGCACGAGTCAGCCGATCCGTGACAGGCAAAGTCGGTCACGAAGGCACAGCGACAGGAACAGGGATTTGCTGTGGTGTAGGTGCAATAGTGTTCTGTACTGGAGGTGGTGCAGGAAATTGTCAGTGGGGAACCGCGGTGCGAGGGGTCTGAGCTTGAGTAGCTGAACGGAAGACTGACTCAAGCTCCAGAGCCAGTTCAGTGACTGCAATAAATGCGTCCATATCGTCAGCGCTAGCTCCACGAATACGCGAAGTCATTTCGGCGCGAAGAGTGTTGAAGGCCGGTGTCATCGGGAGTCCTCGTACGAAATTCGATATCAGCAGCTTGACGTTGATAGGAAAACGAGCAGAGTTAAGTCGCGAAACTCCAATGCGCCATTTAGAAACGAATTCCTGAACGCGTCCAGCTGCACAGGTTGAATCGTTCAGAGATCGAAAGAGTTCAGATCCATCCGCAAAA
This sequence comes from Gymnopilus junonius, assembly GCA_015501075.1. Lineage (NCBI taxonomy): Eukaryota > Fungi > Basidiomycota > Agaricomycetes > Agaricales > Galerinaceae > Gymnopilus > Gymnopilus junonius. Next base: position 26,830 of record JADNYJ010000225.1, read on the forward strand.
GAGCGAAGCCCGAAATACTGGGTAAGGGTAGAATAGACCATACGAGCCGAGCGATTTGCGATGCTAGAGGAAGGAACAAGGCCACGCGGAGTTACCCCAAGTCTAGACATCAGGACATGTTGAGCGATATTGTCGTCCTCCCACCATTTCCTCGAATCCGCAAACTCTTGAGGAGATGGCGCCAATGGTAGTGCAGGCTCTGGCAAAGGTACACGATCCGGCCGAGAGGGATCCAGCGGTTCCAAAGGGTCCAGTATATGCCCGAGAAGTCCCAAAAGTTGCAGGAGCGATGTCACCCCTTCGTCCCAGGCATAGAAGTCAGTTTTGGAATTAAGAACTGGAATATGTGCTACCGAAGGTAAGGTTTTCGAAACAGGATGAGAAGGAGTAACTAAAGGAGCTGGTGGAGGAGGAACCGAAGGAGCGGGAGGAGGTAAACAATAAACATATTGAATAGGTGGTTGCGGAGGAAAATGTGGATGATAATTAGGTAACGCAGGAGGAACATATGAAGTGAAAGGAGGGGGCGCAGACATGGGAAACGAAGTCTGCGGGAGAGGGTATGGAGGGTGTTGTTGATGGGATGGAATCTGAAAATGTGGCTGAATATACGGAATAAAGGGTTGAGGAGCGGACACGGAAGGAAAAGGAGTATTATGATGAACATTTGATGGATGGTGAAGTTGAGGGTTATTACTACGATGAAAAGTATCGGAAGGATGAATATATGCGTGATTATAATGGGAATCGTGAGGCAAAGGAACGTTTGGTAAAGTAAAATGGCCGGAAGTAGGGCCGTTGGGAACAGGGTGGAATAAATCGTCAGACGACGAGGCATGGAAAGGGACCTGGGACTGGGGATCTTCGTCATTGGAATGGTTATCGTGATATGGAAGATTACCCCTCGCCGACGCCGGGCGTGATGCCGGGTGTGAGAGTAGGGGTGGATTCCAAGAGGTTCTGTCGTCCACTACCTCGGCCGGATTACCGACGGAAGATGAACGCGATCTAGGCATGATAGTAAGCGCGCTCGGAAACCGAAAAAATGGGCTGTCAGAAATATATGCGCGTCTGGAATATCGAAGACGGGCGTCGGGACCTATCGGAAAGAGAAATAAATTGAGCTGTCTTGTTTCCTGAAAATCGCCAAGTCGGGTCGCAAAGCTAAGCGGGGCCCATAACCTGTTGACTAGACACGGCAAGGCGTGGTCCTCAGTGTCAGGAAACAAGGGGAATGACAACTTAGTGTATTCACCTAGACACGGCAAGGCGTGCTAGTGAGGAGTTAGCTAGCTACAAGGGAGAAGGTAACGACAAACTCACGTCCTCAGTGTCAGGAAACAAGGGGAATGACAACTGAGGAAAAGGAAAGGAAAGCGAAGCGTTCTATATAAAAGGGAGAACGCGTAGCCACGTGATGTAAATGGTGAAGTGACGTCCTGGATAGTCCAACAAGATACCACATAAAAAATGCACTAGAACTTGTGTAAATACCTAGATTCCCTACGTATCATAGAACCCGAGCGTGCATATCCCTCAAAGGTGTAAACAAAGTTCAAACTCCAGCAGATGTCGGTATGGAAGTCGGTCAATGAGGGCGAGGTAGGGATGATAAACATATCATAACTATCTGACACATAACAAAAGGGGCCCCGAGGTGGAACCGGCGTATAACATAACGATATAGTTGCAGGTGGAGGAGGGAAATGAGGAGAGACACGACAATAAAAACTTAGAAAAAGTAGACATTTGGAATCGGAAAGTATTTCAAGGTTTCTGTTCATATTTCTCATCACATGATGTAGACGCGTCGCGTCGATTACCTTCAGCTTTCCACCCCAAGTTCTCAACTCAAAGCCCAACCTTCAAGTTTGCTCCAAAGAGTGTTAAACCCGGCGACGCTTAAATCAGAGTCATTGTTCTAATTTATTTAAATAATACAAAAAATATTCTACGTGAGATAAGATATATCGAGATGAAAATGCGACGTGTGTAGTAGTAAAATGTGAGCGGATTCCAGAATTGTAAAAGCATAAACGAGCATGCAAAACGAAAAAAAAGCACCCTCCAAAACCAAAGACCAAAAACAAAAAACAAAATGAAAGACTGAAGCGATGTCTACCTCCCTCCTCCCTCCTCCTTTTTCCCAACATCAACACCCATCCTCAACTCACAAAAGAAAAAAGAAAAGATCAGACCCAACTCAAAGTTTACTCGTCCCCATATACCCACCACCCCCACCCCCACCCCCAAACCCAAACCCAAACCCACCTCCGCCCACAAACGGCGCCAGCCGCGTAATCGGCTGCAACTTCCTCTTCAAATCCCTCAAAATCGACGTCTTGGGATGCCATTCCCTAAACGCATCTCTGAGCTCCGAGATCTCCCGGCCGAAGAAATGCGAGACGCGTTCGTCTGCGATGATGTCTCGGAGGGACCATGGGATCTGGGGTAAGATGCGGAGAGTCAGAAAAGGCTTGAAAAGAGAGAGGAGGCAGAGAGAAAGGGGCAGGGGGGAGACGGAATGTAAGTAATAAACGTACCTCGTAGTCATTCTGCTCCGAAGCAGCATTGAACGGCTCAAGTGCCAACTTGGCATTTTTCGTCATACCCTCATTCGTCAAGAAAAGGTACTTCACAGCCAACCTGTACGTCCAAAACAGCATTTCATCAGCCCACTGACATTACAAAAACAAAAAAGTAAAAAAAGCAAAGAGAGGAAGGAAGAAAGAAAGAAAGTCAAGGTGAGAAAAAAAACTCACGAGTACGTCGCCACCTCCTCATACGCCGTCGAATGTCCAATCCCATTCAACGACCCCGCCGTCGCCTCTGACAAATGCGTGATCAGCCCCGAATCTGACATGCCCGAATTCAATATCCTCAGGAGCAACACGAGGAGGTTGGAAAGGAAGTCCGAGGAGCTGCAGGTTAAGCAAGGAAGATTCATGCGTTGTGATAAATTGAGTGTCTTGAAGGCAAGAGAAGGGCTTACTGATACGCGTCACCATCGATATACAGCGCTCTCAGAATGAGAGGATGCGAAACGGCGGTGAAGAGGCCTGAATAGATCGGCACGACTTGGTCGTTCAGGGAGGCGATGTACACGATCTTGATCTATACATGACAATGACAAGGTCAACACTAACATTCATACCCGCCACAACGACCAAAACAAAAGGCGCGACGTACCCCATGATCCAACACATTCCCTAGAGCCTTGACGTACGCCTTGGACACCGGGCTCTCCGTATTCTAAGCACACACACACAAAAAGAAAAAAAAGGTTCATCAGTCCAGACCAGACCCCCAAAAAAAAATAAAGAATAAAAAAAGCAGAATAAAAGACACACCTGGAACTCAAACAACTCCCTCGCAGCCGTATTCTCAAAATACTGCAAATACGGACCCACGAGCGTGCTCGACCTCAAATACCTCAACGGGCCGAGGTGGATCCCGCATTGTGCGAGACAGCACACGCGTTGGACTTTCCTCCTCCCCTGCCTCGTGGTGTTGTTGCAGATGTCTTGCGAGGGATCGGCGACATGTTCAGCCCCTGACACAGGACTAGCGAGACCGATAGCGGACGGGAAGGCCTCTGCGCCCATCCCAAGAGGCAAAGGCAAAGGTTGCTCCACACCCACACCCTCACTCTCACCTTCAGACGGCGATTCCGATGGAGTGGGAGATAAAGTGTCGCTAAGCTCTGTAACGATATGTCCGTCCGCAATGAGCCTATCCAAAAGATGGGTGGACACCACCGAGCCCTGGGAGTGCGTCGACACAAAGATGGCGTCGGCCAAGTGGAGGTCTGACATCCATTCGGGGTTGGCTTGCAGGTTGGCGTATAATCTATACGTGATGGAAGAGAAAAGAAAAGAAAAGAAAAGGTCGTCAGCATCTTGGATTGTGTTAGGACAGCGGATTGTGGTAGGACAGCTTGGATAAGGCAACTTGGATAGAGGAAAGAGGCATGCATAGAGATGAAGGAGGATGAAGGATGGAGGAAGAAGAAAGAAGAGATAAAACACACCTCTCAACGCGCTTCTCGATCGTCCCCTCACCCTCTAACGGGATCTTGGTGATCTTCTCAAACTTGACGCTGTACTCTCGCTCAAACTCCAATAGAGCTTGTTCGGTCATATTCGCGAATTTGGTGCTCGTTCCTGTGGGCTGTGAGGGACGGGAAGGGAAGTTAGTTAGTCAGGGGTATTGGAAGAGACAGAAAGAAAAGGAAGAGGAAGAGGAATAATGAAAAAAAAAACCAAAAACAACCCACCTCACCAACCATAGTCCTGATCATCGTCCCCGGGAACCATCCATGCACACCAATGACCACCACCCGCCGACATCCTCTCAGGATATCCTCCATCGCCCCTCCTTCATCCACACCTTCAGCACCACTTACTCCGCCAGCACTATTCTCACCAACCCCAACAGCACCCCCGACAGCAGCGTCACCCCTGTTAATGGCAGCCACAGCGTCCTCAAGGACCTTCCAAGCCTTAGGCAGCTCCCTCCCAAACTCAATAAACCTTTCCCTCCGCTCTCTTTCGAGCATCGAGAGTCTACTAGATCCTTCCTCTGCTGCGCTGGCGGAAGTACTCAAGCTACTCGACCTAGCTCTCTGTTTGCCCTTCCCAGCAGCAGCAGCGCCGGCACCGCCCAGCACAGACGCAGAGGACGGCGAAGCCGCACCGGCACCGGCACCGCCCAACAGAACCCCACTCACAAACCTCATCGTCTTGCCAAACAACCCACCCTCCTCTTCTCGAGCTCGCTTGTGGCCTTTCTCTATTTCCTTCTCCTTCCCCACCCCAGCGCGCACCCGCTTCCTCTTCTCCTCCTCCTCCTCCTCCAAAACCGCCACAAGCGAAGGCGGAACGACACTCCTCGGCGGGGCATGGAACACGTGTTCCCATGTCGGGAGGACCCAATTGGGAGGAGGCGGCGCTGGGGCTGGGAGAGCTTTCTTCGATGAGGAAGATCCAACTCCGGATCCGGTGGTCGATGGGGCGGGCGAAGAGGTCCGAGAGGGATTGGGATTGATATTGGCGTCTTTGCTTGATGACGACGTGGCACTGGCAATCGTAGTACTAGTAGTAGTCGCAGCACCACTTGTCATCTTGGTCGATACCGTCGTAGTCGTACTAGCCGCATTCACAGCTGTAGAAGAACCTACCGACGAACCAGGCGTGAACGTCGTCTCGCCCGCACCCGGTGTATGTGTTGGCGTGTTCCCCATAGAAGGCACGGGAGTACCCGCCCTCGAACCCATCTTGGAAGTCGACCCAGACCCCGAGGACCCCTTGCCAATGATAGCCTGAGGATGCGCAGGCGACGCGCTCCTCCGCACGTCCGCTGAAATTCTCAGCTGAGGAGCCGCCTTTGCCACCGACAACGACGTCTTGTGCTTGACCGACTTGCTGGACTCGCCCGAACTCGTCTCCTTGATCGACCCAGGCCTGGAGCCGGATACTATGCTCCCTGCAGCTGCACGGGCACCCAACGCGATTTGTTTAGGCGAAGAAGGCATAGATGAAGGTGCAGATGCAGAAGAGGTAATGAGCGGTTTCGACGACGCAGGCATAACAGCCGCTAGAACCCTGCTAATCGTGCTCGCGTCGGATAATGAGCCTGTAGCTGGCTTGGCTAATGACTTTGCATTGGCATTGGCATTGGTATTGGTATTGGCACTGGCTTGATCCTGATCTTGGGCTGTGATCCCACTGCGACTCCCGACGTCTTTTGTATCCTCCATTCTGCCCCTGGAACTCTCTTCCACCGACACAGGCACAGGCGCAAGCGCGCTCATATCACCACTACCACCTCCCAACTCCTTCCTCAACTCAACCTCCGCCTCCCCATCCTCATCCAAATCCAAATCAAGCTCCATAACTTCCATCCCATTCTCATCTCGCTTGACATCCTCCTCCTCTCCTTTAGCCTCACTTCCTCTCCCACCTCCTTGCTCAACAACTCCTTTACTTTCCGCGCCCCCATACCCATACCCGAGAGATTTAACGATCAACCCTCGAGAAGTAGAACTGAAAAAGGACGCCCAGCCTGCTCGGTTGGTATTCCCGCTAAGAGTTGAGAGGATCGGGTTGGGGATTGAGGTGTCTTCAGAGTCGACTTTGACTGCATGTTCTTGTTCTTGTTCTTCTTGTTCTTGTCCTTGTCCCGTCGTCTCGCTTTGGGTTTGGGTTTGGGTTTGGGTTTGGACGACCTCCAGCGCAGGCGCTCCTTTTTGTCCTTCAGGACTCTCCTGGGCCGGAGCCTCACCCTCGCCAACAGCTTCGACTTCAGTCTGCGATTGTAATCGAGGCAGAATCTGACCATCCCCCTCTTGATCCCCATGCGCAGTCGACGCCGTCGTCGAAGTGGAGGTGAAGTATACCACCAAGAAGATAACCAACTCGCATTAGTCGCTGCTTGTCCTGGTGCTGTAGCCGTAGCCGTAGCCGTAGCCGTAGCCGTCGTAGGCTCCATTGCGGAAGCTGAGCCAAGGGTAAAACCTGCAGTTGCGGTTGCGGTTGCGGTCGTGGTTGTGGGTGCGGTTACAGTTGCACCACCCTCCTCGCCCGCCATCTCCTTCTCCTTCACGTCCACCGCCTTCCGTTCCAAAGCCGACGTAGCCAACTGCGTCTGTGCTTGCGTCTGCGTCTGCGTCTGTGCCTGTGCCTGTGCCTGCGTCTGCGTCTGTGTCTGTGCCTGTGTCTCTGTCTCTGTCTGGGGCTCTTGCGAACCGGCACCAGCACCAGCACCAGCATCATCGACTCTCGTCCCCTCTTCTGGGACCTCAACCCCCGATTGACTTGAAGCACCCTCACCCTTAACACGAGACGCTCCTCGACCCGCGACTTCCCCCCTCCCTCCTCCTCCTCCTTCTTTGCACTAGTAACAGTGATAAAAGCGGGCGTCGATGGTGCCTTTGCAGATGCCGACGACGACGACGACCAGCCCATGTATTCCCACCAAGTCAAAGTCGAAGTCAAAGTCAAAGTTGTAGTCTTCTCATCCTGCAGCCTTGCCTCTGCTGCTTCTCCTGCTGTCGCTCCGCCGAACCCCCGTCCTTGCCCTTGCCCCCGTCCTTGTCTTTATCCTCGTCCTTAACCCCACCCTCCAACCCAGATCCACCCAAAAGACGATCAACACCCTGAACAGCAGTCGTCGACGAGGGCTCCAGTGCGCACTGCCGCGCTAACGCTGACGCTGACGCCGGTGCAGGCACACACGATGTGAAATTTGGAGTTGACGATGAGGATGTATGGTCTGGGGTATCCAACACTGCAGGTCCTGAGGATGAGGTGGTGGTGGTGGTGGAGGAGGAGGATGAAGAAGAAGAGGAGGGGGGTGCCGGTTCTTCAGCGGAGGTCACGGTCGTAATTGTATTAGTATTAGTAGTGGTAGTGGTGGTAGTGGTATTTTGTGCACTAGAGGAAAAATCGGAGGAGGAGGAGGAGGAGGTCGTGGGATATCCCGAGCCTTGGTCCTGACTTTGACTTTGAATTGGACTTTGAGGTTTCGGTTTCGGTTTCGGTTTCGGTTGAGAGGCACCTAACACCCAAAGGAAAAAGGTGGAAAAAGATGGAAAAAGATGGAAAAAAGGGGGAAAAAGGCAAAAAAAAAAAAGATCAGAAAAGAACCCAAATCAAACACCCAACCCTTAACAAATCTCTCACCTTTCCCGTTCTCTTTCTCCAACACCACACTCCCCAGCGACGAAGCCTTCGCCCTCCCCATCCCCAACAAAGGGATACTCAGCATAAACCGACTCGCTGTCGAGTTTAACGCGCCGGTCGTAGGCGTCGCCGCTGACGCTGACGTGGAACCGGAACCGGAACCGCCTGAAAATCCAGAGCTTACCTTGTGCGCGGGCTGTGCGGGCTGTGGAGGTGGAGGTGGAGGTGGTAGCGAGGGGACTTTATCGTCTATTGAGCTAGAGGATGGGAGGGAGGCGGTGCACTGGTGTTCTTGTTCTTCTTCGCGCTGGTGTTCTTGTTCGCGTTGATTCTGCTCATGTTGATTCTGACGCCGCTCCTGCTGCACTGACCCCGAAGACGATTCCGAATACAAACCTAATCCCGGTTCCGCATCAGCTGCAGACACAGACGAACGCTGCAGCTCCGGTCCTGAGTGCACCAACGGCACGTCCACCTCCACGTCCACCTCCGTCGACGTAGACGTAGACGTAGACCTCGACGCCGACCTCGAGAGGCCCACCGCAGCAGGATATTCAGGCGGCGGGGTTCTAGGAACGTTGATCTCCATCTCGATTTCTCTGTCCATCGCACCCATCGCACCCACCGCATGCACAGCGTTAACAGCACCCACGGCACTCACAGCACCCGCCGCATGCACAGCCCCCACAGCGTTAACAGCACTCACACCCCTCATACGCGGCGAAGCAAGAGGAGGAGGTGTAGGCGGAGCAGCGAACCACGATCGTTTAGTGCTCGGTCTACGCTGTTTCCCATTTACATTTGTATTTACATTTGGATTGGAGGAAGAGAAGGGTGAGGGCGTAGCTGGTGCCGAGCGCGATTGTGTTGCAGTTGCATTTGCAGAGGAAGAAGAAGAAGAAGCGAGAGGGGTACCATGAGATGGTGATACTGAGGAAGAAGAGGTGGTGGTGATGGGTTTGATAGGACTCGGAGCGTATATCTTTGTCTTTGCCTTGGATAACACTTGAGGAGACCGCGAGGAGGAGGAGGAGGATGTGGATGAGAATATGAATTGAGGTGGTGGTGAAGAAGGAATGGTAACAGCGTTAGCAATATCGCTACCACTAGTAGGAGGACCATTCATGGCAGTGGCACTGGCTGAGTTTGTAGTTGCAGAAGTAGAAGTAGAAGCAGAAGCAGCAGGACCAGGACCAGGACCAGGGGCGGGCCAACCACCTTGATCTTGACTTTGACTTTGAATGTGACCTTGAGATCGAATGCCCGCACTAGCAGGCGTCGGCGGCTCTATCTGCACCTCAGGCACAAGCATAGGCATGGGCATAGGCGTGGGTTGAGGTACGGGCATACGCAAAGGCGCAGGTGAGATGCGCAGCGGCGGGGCCCTATCTGAGTTCGACTCTGCTAAAGGTCCGAATGACAATAATGACGTCGGCTCATTCGAATGACCATTGTCAACTGGACCCCGGACTTGATCCGACTCGTCCACTTCCGTTACTTCAAGCGGTACGCTGAGCTCGCGCATCTTGCTTTTGCCTTTCCCATTCCCGTTCCTATTGCCGCTTCCGTTCCCGTTCCCAATTGGCATTGACATTGAGCTAGACGTGAGGGAGGGGTGTGTCGCTCTAGGTTTACCACTATAATTACGATAATGACAATGAAAGAGTCAGAAACACATGCATCACTGACAGGAAGGAAGGGAAGCACACATACCATAGCCACGTTCATTACCATTACTGGTATCACTCTGATTGGTACCACTAGCAAGAGCACCAACTCGATCAGAAGCAGGCCTCTTCACAGGCGACGTAGATGTAGATGTAGAACCCTCCGCCTCCGCTCCTAATCCAGACGCAGAGCCCGACCCACTCCCACTAGCGCCACCCACCCACCCACTCATACTCCTCCTACTCCTCAGCCCTCTCACACCCGCATCCAATAACAACTCAGGCTCGGCATACACCACGCTCACACTCGCACTCGCCACGGCACCTGCGCCACTCTTGCTTAAGAGCGTCTTCGACGGGGATCGCCATGGTCTTTGACCTCCTCCCGACCCTGATCCAGAGCCCGAGCCAGAGCGTGAACCAGGGACTTGTAAACTGCGCACTGACCGGCGGGTGGTACTATGTGTCGAGGAGCGTCTGCTTCTTGTTATTGGTACTGGTACTGGTACGGGGAGTGGCAATGTCCCTGGAACCGGTACAGGACCTGGTATAGGTATGGGTGTTAACACACGAACTTGATCTCCATCTTCATCTTTATCCTGTGAGTGCTCATCGCTCGCGGCCGTAGCGCTGGGCATATGAATAGTAACGGTGACAGTAGGATAGCGCTCGGGAGATTATCGTAGAATAGAATGTGTCGCTGCAAACGCGAGATTGCCGCCTGCCTGGCACCTGCAGCGAGACTGCAAGACCCCGGTAAGCCGGCATGACACTTTCCTTTGGGGCTTCGGTTAAGGAGATTGTAGCACGTGATTTGCGTCATATCAATGCACGTTTGATCGTGTCGCGTTCTCCTCTTGAGTCTTTTTTGAGTCTTTCTAAATTCACGGACACTAAAACATTCTATGCTCCATGTGCTTCAGATCTCAGACTCAACATCTGTCCGCTGCATCCTCAAAAAAAACCTGGCAACCCCGCGGTCCTGACACCCGAACTTTGCCTCCTTCTGACTTCAAGTTCTTCAACTTACTTCCGCACATTCTTCCAACATCCTTCACCCCTTTCAGAGAGGGTGCCAACTTGAATTATGTCCTGATATCTTACTTACTACTTCACAATGGAAAGCACTCATCTGCACGACCCCTTTATAGAATTTGGTACAGACATTCTTGTCAACATCGTAAAATTCGTATGGCCTTGCGATATCATCTCCCTTCACAAGGTGAAGTCGCAGTCCAATCCAAAGATACCACATACATCATTAACCCAGTGACATTCCAGCTGTGCTCTTAGAGTTTTTTTTACATTGTTTCAGTGCACAAGTCACCTCCTTGAGCATCTCATTTTACATTTTATTTCATACTCCCTTATTATGACATCTCACTTTTCACCCCTGCAATCTTGATGTCCTTGTCCTTGTCCACAAAGCCCACTTGGGACACCCTTTTCCGATCACCTTTCTCACAAAATTAGGGATAACCAAAACCAGCCTTCGCTTGATCGATGAATGCCACAATGCCACAATGCCAATTTCCTGATGCTTGTCATCCAGAATGGCCATTTCCTCTCGTTAGCATGGCAGATTTTTCATTCTGGATCTGGGGTTTTTCTGGACAATGCAATAGGCAGTTTGGATATCACCAGAGTACCTTGATCATAGGGTTGCCGAAGTTCAGTTCAGTTCAGTTCTTTGGCCAATTTTCTGAACTGAGAACTGAACTTCCCAGTTCAGTTCAGTTCTCAGTTCGAACTGGTTCGAACTGTTCTGAACTGGCAATGGCCAAAACATAAAATTTCCTTTCATCTGAGGCTTTGAAATAGTAGATAAACTACAGATATGTCTATCTTCTATCATTAGACATTGCTATATGTACAAAACAGTATATTATTTGCTGATTTTTCAAGCATTGGGTAGTGCCATGTAACTCATGTCCCCACACAATAAATAAAATCATTTTAAGAAATTATTTTATGTCATCTAGTGCTTGGGATTAGTACTAAGGAGTTCTCTATACATTATGGGAATCTAATGGTAATTTTTTGATGCCAAAATAATCACTTTTGAAGATCAAAATTTGATAATTTTAACCACACCCAACAAACAGTTCAGTTCAGTTCGAACTGACTGGCCATAGGCTGAACTGAGAACCAGAACTGCATCTGAACTGCAGTTCAGTTCAGCCAGTTCAGGTTCAAACTGTCAGTTCTGAACTGAACTTCGGCAACCCTACTTGATCACAGCGTGTGCAGGTACAGTATGTTTGATTTTGACCATACATCATTATACCACAATGGTGATAATGTTTATCAATGGGGGTTGCAAAGGCCACATTTTTCAGTCATCCATGGGTATGGAACTCTTCCGTTTTCATAGGTGGATGCTAGTTGTCTTTCTGACAAGGCAGGGAAAACTGATCTGGGAGTTGTCAAGATGAACCTCGCCCATTCTGTGAGTGTCAAATAGGACACTCACCAATTCTGTCTGTTTCTGGGCCAGCACTGTGTTCTTACAGCAGAATGTGATGGATATATTTTGGATTATTTAGTGCCACCAGAGTAAGGCGTACAGATGGAAAGTATTTGATGAAGGGATGAATTTGGAATTGTATTAAATTCTAATGCCATCATTCTGTAGATAATGGAGTGGACCTCTGGAAGTTTCAGAGATACATTCATGTCATATGGTTACAGTTTCAATCTATTGCGGGATGGATCATAAATTCATGATGAAAAATATTGTCGCTCATGAGAACAAAAAATTGAACAGTTGATATGTAATTGAAAGGAGTCCTGATTAGGGTTGGGTAAAAAACCTCCCGAGGGGTTACTTACCAGTAAGTTACCCCCAGCCAGTCGAGGGGGTCAGTAATTTACCTGTAATTTACATCTCACGTGATCATTTTTGGCCCAATCTCAAATTTCCCAATTTTTTCTTCGCCTGCAGCACTCTGAGTGGTCTGGGAGACTGGGACAAAGATGTAATTCAAAACCACAATTAGGTAAATAAGTAATCAATTAAAATTCCATCGAGAAGTCATTGTCATCTCCAGGACCTGCGAGATCATTACTCGGGTCCGTGAGAGCGACCTTCTCTCGACCACCATTCTTGACTTCTTCATCCTTCTCCTCAGCAAGAAAAGTGGCCAAATATCTTGAATGGAGGTTAATGGGATTCTTGCTAGCATCCTTACCCTCAGCTTCAAGTTTTGTGGCAGAAGGATATGTGGGATCGTTTGGCCCTTTTTTGAGCCAAGAATCATCTTTGTCTTCATCATCCAGAACTTTCTCAGTCTCAGCCTCTAGGGATTTGAATATCTTTGATTTCACATCATAGAATTTCATGGTTGGCCTCGGCGTTGAATCCTTGCGAGCCTAATTTGGTAATAAGTAAGTTCAATGTTGCAGTCCGCTAATATTTGATTGAACTTACCTTCGCTTTGGTCGAATAGTGCTGGCGTACTATTGTATGAGATGTCATCTGTCCAATGGACAGATTGGCTCACAGTGCCAGATTAATCCAAGTAAAGGAAGAAACGGTGCGTTCTTCTGCCATTGAGTTGACTCGAACTGAGAATATTTTAATTGCGAGGATCTATCATCAATATAAAAACAGCAATTTGAGAAGACCAGGTTTAGCATGCACAGGAAGGATCTGCACAAATTCGTGGCCTTGCAGGGCTTGCCACCATGTAATAATGGCCTCTGTACCATCAACTCGAGTATTGAAGGGGAATTGCTGCCTAGCGTACATCTTCATTTTGCCCAGCAGTTGCTTTTTAAACTTGGTTGCATGGCCTTTCCACTTGGTAAGTTCATCTTTGTGACCATAAAAAATTTCTGACTGTGCAGTTTCCATCAGGAAAGATGCAACTGTCTTGAAAGTTGATAGATGAGATATCCCACTGAAGTCAGAGGTTTGACTTGTGTCGCCATCCTTGTTAAAAAGGTCGGACTTGAGGTATACTAGAATGAATGTATAAGTAATAATGCTGGTTGCTGAAGGATTTTACATACCAGGGTTGAGGTAGGCCCCTGATAAATAGAGCTTGGCACTTGTCACAAGATTGCCTTTCCTGAAGAGTTGGTCATGGCATGCATTCAGGATACCGAGGACTTGCTCTTTGACATTGACTGGAATTTCAGAGAAGGGATGAGCTAACTCTTCCTTTATTGCCCATATCATTGCATGCCAAAAGATATAGATGTCCCCCACAATGGCCTCATTTGATTCAAGGCAAGTAAGCGCCTTCAATGCAGGTGATCCTAGTTTGATGATGTACCCAAGAATTTGCTCGAAATTGAAAGATGATTGTGTACCAGCATGAAAGTTTATTGCGAGGTCCTGGAAAAAGGTTAAAAATCCCTAATTTCTTATTTATGAAGAGTTCCAGATGACCCACCTCCAAATTGAATACACCTCACTCTACTATCTTTTTGAGCACCGGTACGTTGACTTGAACTGACCAAGCAGAAATAATAAGTGTTCTGAATTGTGTTTTTCCAATTGCATCAAAGCCCTTCATAATCCCGCAAATCATATGTGCAGCCTTCAGCTTGGTAATACCTGGATGTGACTGGTGGAACTTTTTGATAACTCCTCGGACTGTGGTAATGGTTGGTTGAAAGTAAGCAAGCTTGACGATGTCTTTGATAGTATTGCTGATAAAATGGACAATGTCAGGCAGGTTAAACATCGCCGGTATCTCCTTGTTGAGCAGCTCCTGATGCAACTGAGTGTTTCCTGTGCTGTCACACACAACTGCACAGAAATGAGAATGCCCAACTCAGTCAATTACCTGTTTCCTTATCTTATCAGTTTCTGATTTAGTCTGAGACAGAGTGACATACCATGAGGATGAATGATTTAATCCACTCGGTGGTGTGAGATACCAAGGTTGCTTCTTGCACTTCCATCAGATATACCTTTCTTCTTGTGCCCACCTTCTCCTGCATTGACATATGAAGTGTCCAGAATGACTCCCTTCCTCGCATTGTCCCTCCATCACAGGAAACAGTTATGTTCTCCTGTGTCCTAAGGTAGGCCACCTGTCTCTGTATTATGCTTTCTGCCTCAGCAACAATGTGGACTTCTTCTAGCTTTCTGTGGCTCACTGGATTGTATGAGGAGTTGGCTGTTATCAACAGCTCCTTCCACACATCAAAACTCGCAATATAGGTTGGGATCCCGGTGCAGCAGAAGAGTTTGATGACAGCGAGGTCCAGCCTTCTGTGGCATTTGCACCAGCCAAGGGTATGTGCATCCTCAAAGAATGCATGCCTGCCTTCTGACTTTTGCTTCTTAATAGCTTTGACCTTGCTATTGCCATTGATCGGTCCTGGCGTTTGGGGCTCCAGTTCGATCTTGCTGCATTCTGGATCATTGGCAGGTAGTTTGCTTGAAGAGGCCTGCTTGATGAGGTATGCTTTTGCTGCATTTTGAATACCTTCCGGCAAATGCCAACATCTGTTTGCATGACGGACAGCTCAATTGATGTTTCAATTGCTGTAGACTGTCCCACAGCCTCCAATGCACCAGAAAAGTATCTTTCTTGGTTTCAACGCATGGTAGCATTTTTGCAGAAGGCTGTCGAGAAGCTCATTTGCTGGTCATCCTCCCTGGCTCCCTTTTCGTGTTGACTTTGTGGTAGGGATGTCGATCAGGCCTATCTCCTCTGTCCAGACCTGTATCTCATTGTCGGATCCACCATCAGCCTCATAAGGCTCTTCCAACTCTTTGCCATCAGTATCATTACCAGCTTCCTTTGGTTGTGCTTTGTTGGTATTGGTAAAGAAGCTGTCTCCTCCAGTAAGTTTCAACTGCTTCTCTACTTTGGCCTCCTTTGCCTTGCCCTTTTTCATCTTGCCCTTTTCACTCTTCACATTTGTTGGTTTCTTCTTCATCTCGCTGAACTGAAAGGCAAAACCAGGTGCTGCACTCAGACTAATTGGGCCGATAGCAATCATTTCAGGGTTCTAATTATTAAATGTGAGTTCTCTGTTCGTCGTTATTGAAAGAAATGGCCTACCAACTTCTTCATCAGTAGGACGGCATTCATGAAGCTCTCCACCCTTGCAAATAGACATGGGGCTCCATTTTGTAGAAGAGGTATATGTGGAAGGAAATGATGGGCCAGGGCATTGATAGAGAGGATGGAGCAGGATATACTGTCAGACTGTTGGGTTGTAGGTAGCTCCAGGAAAGTGAAGGTGGTCCCAAATGATAGCTCAAGCCACCAGGTCAGGATTTCAACCAATTCTGGTGGTGCTGGATTGCCCAAAGGGTCCCCATAAAGCAAGGTATGCTGCTGTGAATCAATGATGAATGCACACCAGTGGTTGCTGATGACCTCGGTCCTTGCATTAGGAAGAATGACACCATCAGCTGTCAGGCATACAGCAACAGGTGCACCAACAGCTGGTATCTCCCCTCTTGCCATGCGTTCGGCAAGCTCTCATGTTGATTTAAGGTTCTTCTCCATATGGTAGTCATTGCGGGCATGACAGTATGTGGTGATAAGCTTCTGCATGAAAGCTGTTGGCTGAATCACCTCGGGAAGCTGTGCAGATAAAAGCTGATCATTGAGGAGTGTGGCAAGGATGTCCAGCTGTGGTGTGCCCAACCATTCTTCTGAGCACAAACGAGCCAGATCCGTTACTTCATCTGCCATTCTTTTCGGCATTTTTTGGGTCCATGGGAGTTGAGAGAGCATACCAATCGCGTCCTGATGCTTTCGCCCTTGTAACCAAGAAATTGCAGCATGCCAAGCATCCCTTGCTTCGAGGATCTGATGTGCATCTTTCCAAAACTCGAGAATCCAGAGAGGTAGGTGAATGTTCAATGTGCAGAGTGGATAGGAGAGAGAGAGTATCTCCTTGCTGTCGGCAAGTGCATTGTCCCTTCTTTCACGTAGTTTCATGATGTCTATAGTGGTAGGCATGGCCAATGACTAGATGAATGCAACCTGGTCTTCTTTTTCGATCAGGCTTGCTGTTTTTGAGAATAGGTTGTCATCCAAACTGCTGAGTAAATTTGGTGCATTCTTCTTGGAGGGAACAGAGAATTTTGACAAGGCCAGAACGTTAAGGTTATCTTGTGGGAGCAGGACCTGGAATATGTTGGGAGGTATAGCTATGGAGGGACTCATCCTTGCTTCAAGCAGCATCCGCCGTCGATGATAAAGTCGATAAAAATTAGAATATGACATTCCGGTCCGGATTTTACTGCTGGCTAGACCCTCAGATTATCAGTTAATACCCCTCCTGCATAACAGTTGCCTGATTTTTGTATCAAAAAGTGTGAATACATGCATTTGTTATCCTATGATTCTTTCTCATCTCAGGACTTGAGCTCCTCAGCCTACAGCGGTCGGATATCTGACCTGGAGAGGTGCACCTTCTGGAGAAGCACGTGACCCTTGTACAATGTAAATTACCACTCAAAACCTCTACCCCTCTGGCGAGGTAAATTACCAGTAAATTACCGGTTATTTACCTGCCGGTAAAAAATCAAGACGTTTTTTACCCAACCCTAGTCCTGATGATTGCGTTCTATAAATTAATTATGCACGAGACATCGACGCGTCGCGTCAAAATCATGTGATGAGAAATTACAACGAGAGAACGTTCCTCCTTCCCAATTGAACTCCTTCCTTCCTTTTGTTCAGTGAAACTCACTGTTGCCCACACGCACCATGAATGTCTGATATTATCCTGTTCTTCCGGATGGTTCATCCTCAACCTCGGATGGGCCTCTATCTAGTATCAACCTTGAGCGCTTGAGCTTGAGAATTGATGGGTGTCGACTTGCAAGGAGATCACGATTCAGATCATTACCAGCGCCCTTGAAGATTTTCCCTCTTCGGACTGCTACTGGTAGCGGCGGAGTGGGTGCTGTTGGAGATTAACTTGAAGGTGCTCAAGAAAGAAGGCCAACGGAGGATGTCTTGAGAGGATGTCGATAGGTGGTGGCCATTGATGCATTGGTGTGCATGGGTGGTTTCCGGGACGATGATTAAGATTATGGTGGGTTGTTTTCGCTTTCTTTCTCTATTTTCTTTCTATTTCTCTGCTCTTCTTCTTCTTCTTCCTAACCTCTTATTCCAATACACATGCCCTCAACTAACTCCCGTCCATCCCTTCTCTCTCATAGCCCACAGGAACGAACACTAACTAGCCGACATGACCAAACAAGCTCTGTTGGAGTTTGAGTAAGAGTACGGCGTTACGTTCGAGAAGCTTACCAAGATCCCATTGCAGGGCGAGGGTACGATTGAGAAGCGCGTTGGGAGGTATGTTTTATTTCATCTTCCTCCTTCCTCCCTATGCATGCCATGGCATATGTCCTTCCTCTATCCAAGCTGCCTTGTCCAAGCTGTCCTATCACAAACCAAGATGCTGACGACCTTTTCTTTTCTTTTCTTTTCGATTTCATCTGTGTAGGTTATACACCAACCTACAGGCCGACGGCGAATGGATGTCAGACCTCCACCTGGCAGACGCCATCTTCGTCTCGATGCACTCCCAGGGCTTGGTCGTGTTAACGCATCTCCGGGCATCATTATTACTGCGCGCACCCACACCGACGTCCACCCTGGTGGTCCATCGCCTTCCAAGGGTGTGGAGCTACCACTGGGGATGGGCGCAGAGGCCTTCCCCTCCGCTATTGGTCTTGGAAATACCAGCCTAGGAGAAGGAGATGAACACGTCCCCGAGCCCACGCAAGCCATCTCCAACTCTGAACCCAGCAACCTCAGGACGAATAGGAAAAGGAGGAGGAAAATCCAACGCGTGTGCTGTCTCACAATGCGGGATTCACCTCGGCCCATTGCGGTATTTGCGGTATTTTGAGAATACGGCTGCGAGGGAGTCGTGCCGATCTATTAAGGCTTGTTCACCGCCGTCTCTCACCCTTCGTCCTCCTGTATATCGATAGCGATGCGTATCAGTACGTTGTTCTCTCTCTCTCTTACCTGCAAAAATTCTCAACTCATCATAATGAATGCCATTTACTTTGAAGCTCCTCCCACTTTCTCTCCGACCTCCTCGTGTTGCTCCTGAGGATATTGAATTCGGGCATGTCGGATTCGGGGCTGGTCACGCATTTGTCAGAGGCGACGGCGGGGTCGTTGAATGGAATTGGACATTCGACGGCGTATGAGGAGGTGGCGACGTATTCGTGAGTTTTGCTTTCTTTCTTTGTCTTACTTCTTCTCTTTGCTTTTTTTTACTCTGTTCGTGATGTCAGTGGACTGATGAAATGCTGTTTGGACGTATAGGTTGGCTGTGAACTACCTTTTCCTCACGAATGAGGGTATGACGGAAAATGCCAAGTTGACACTTGAGCCGTTCAATGCTGCTTCTGAGCAGAATGACTACGAGGGTATGTTTCTTTTTCCTCCCTCTCTCCCCCCCTCCCTCCTTCCCTCAGTCTCTTTAAACTTTACACCCTTTCTAATCCCCACATCTCGCCCTAGATCCCATGGTCCCTCCGAGACATCATTGCAGACGAACGCATCTCGCATTTCTTCGGCCGGGAAATTTCGGAGCTCAGAGATGCGTTTAGGGAGTGGCATCCCAAGACGTCGATTTTGAGGGATTTGAAGAGGAAGTTGCAGCCAATTACGAGGCTGGCGCCGTTTGTGGACGGAGGTGGGAGTGGGTTTGGGTTTGGAGGTGGGGGTGGGGGTGGTGGGTATACGGGGACGAGTAAGCTTTGAGTTGGGTTTGCTTTTTTCTTTTTCTTTCGTGAATTGAGGATGGGGTGTTGGTGTTGAGAAGACGAAGAGAGGAAGGGCATCGCTTCAATCTTTCTTTTTTTAGTCTTTGGTTTTCGAGGTCAGTGGTAAACGAGTTGGCCAGCTGGGCATAAATTCATAGGTGTTTTATCTAGGTTTACTTCCTCTTGAGTCCTTGAATTGCACCCACTAAATTTGTATTGTCAAAATCAGGGCTTTCAGGTTAATCCTAAGCTGACAAATCAACCTTATTCTTGAGAGGTACGCGAAGTGTCTGAATCATGTGATGAGAAAGTTGAACAAGTTGAACGTTGAAACTTTCCTGGCAATTGCATCTGACTTCAAAGATTCTATGTTCTCCAAATTTCCTCTTTCTCGCAACTCTGCAACTTTGTTCTTATCTAATGCATTACACGTTCATGTCAATTGACAGGCTGTTTTAGCTTTAATTGCTCCGGGTGAGTCATAATTACTCATTTCGCGAGAATGATAGCAGCTTGCTCTTACTTCGTCCTCTAACATGCACGTACTACGCAGCAGTAAAACTGTTAAACGTTAGTGGGGCTTTTTTTTTCTGCCTGAGTCTACTGAACAACATTTTGGAACGTTTTCAGTCGTAGTTGTAGGCGATACTGGTGTGGGCAAGGTAAATATTGTCGCCCTTTTTGTCACCACGGCTGTTGTAGGTGAGTTCTGACGTCTTCATTTTTCTTCATTTCAGACGTGCCTTTTTACTTCGTATACGACCACGGCGGTTTTTCCGGTAAGCGTCGTTTGAATGAAAGTTTTCTTGACCACTTATGTGAATAACTCTTAGCTGCACTACGTGCCTTCAAGTAAGAAGCTTGACCGACTTTTTCCTCTGACGTCATAAAGTGATTGCAGAGCTATACTCTAGTATTCGATGGCTATGCCGCGCACCACACAGTGGATGGAGAGACTGTCCTTCTAGGCTTATTTGATACAGCCGGACAGTCAGACCATGATCGTCTTCGTCCCTTAAGTTACCCTCAAACAGACATCTTTCTACTATGTTTCTCCCTCGTCGATCCTGATAGTTATGAAAATGTTAGGACAAAGGTGTGTCACATATGTCTATACTGTATTCTCATTCTCAAGCACAATTTACTTAATAGTGGCATCCGGAACTAATACACTATGGACCGACATCTGCTAGAATTGTGCTCGTAGGAATGAAGCTTGATCTACGAGCTGATCCTCAGGTGGTCGATATGTTGGCTAATCGGTGAGCGCTATATTAGATACTCTTCATAAAATGTTGAATCCCCGAGGCTGTTTTCTTAGTCATTCTTTGCCCATAACTTGCTCTCAAGGTGCCGCGATGGCCAGAGGCATCGGTGCCGATAAGTATTGTGAATGTTCTTCATTCACCCGCCAGGGTGTGATCAATATTTTTGAAGAAGCCATGCGCGCTGCCAGTGAGCCTTTTTAGTTTCGGTCGTGGGCTTAGTTTACAGCGCTCACGGTATTGTCCATAATCAGTCTGCCCAAGTTCTCCATCAAAAGTACCGAAATCATCGTGTATTATTGTCTGATAATGGGAAGATTTATCACCCTCTTATTTTGTCAGAATTATGGAATGTACATACATGCAAGTTAAGAGGATGGTAACGACAGGGTAAATGGGTTTTACAGTCCAGATCTAGAATGCGAAGGTGAAATTGAGAACGTTTGTATTTATAAATTAAACACACATCGTTTCGGTGCAAAAATTGCTATCTTCGTCGGTTTCCCTTTCTTACTCCTTACATTTGTGTGATGTTTCATAGGTTTTGCACAGGCTTACTGTCTTCGTCCACAAAGTTCATTTATTAGATCCCCGTGAAATTAGCTTGTGCGCTAAATTGGAGATAGCCACCACGACCTCAGTCAAGCGTTGTCTTGTATCTCTGATCCCGGGATCGTGCAGACTCGTTATTTCCTCTCAATATGATAGAAAATATTCCTTCTGGATCTGAGATTTATTGAACAATACAGCGAATGCGATGCGTCCAAATCATGTGACAAGAAAATCATCAGGAACAGATAGCCTTCCAATGGCCTTCTTGGGCAATTCTTGGGAGCGCTGGGCTTGGGGTAAAATATCTTGCAAGTCCATGTGCCATGTGCGTTATTGCGCTGCTCCTAATCCTTGTGCCCCTGCTGTTAAAAATCGTTGATTGACGTTATGTATCTAGTACTCCCGAAGTTGGATAAGTTATGTAATCCCGTTTCTTCCTTTCCGACTTGTCAACCAACCTTGCAACCTTGTCCCTCTCCCACTCTTCCATTCATTCCGAGATTCATACAGCTTTGGGAAGATGGACGGCAACCCAGAGCTAGCGTCGGAAATGCTGGCCTTGATGAGTAAAGAATTGAAAGCTGCCCGGTTACGCATCAAAGAGCTAGAAGATGGTGTAAGTCAGAAAGCACTCATTTTTTAGAATCCTCTGAACATGACTGGGAACTTATAGGCTAATATTACGGAATATATACAACGTGCAGAAGTTGCAGAGCAATCTCTCGAGACATTGAAGGTCGACCTCGCGAGCGTTAATTTGGAGAATGAGTCGTTACGTGCAGGGCTCGAAGAATTGCGAGATGCAAAAAGCGGCATAAAAAGGGTCAGTATTTATTACAGTCTTTTGCTCTGGAAACCTTGACATTGTTGAACGTAGGAACATCCTGACCGAAATCAACATGCAGAAAGTGTCCAAGATACACGGCAACACTCGTTGCCTGGCATTGAACACTTGAACACAGTATGTTCATATGGTGTAAGACACTTATTCCTTTGGCTCATTATGGGTTCTTTCAGGATAGCCAGAGCTCCGAGGAAAAGGACGGCCATATCAAGGATCTGGAAAGCGCATTGGAAAAATATTATGGAAAATACAAAGCAGAGAAACATGAAAGGAAGGATCTAACGGCAGTAAGTGGGTTTCTCCCATAGATCTTATAAAACTTGATCTGATCTAAAGTAAATGGTGAATAGACTTGCAAAACTCTGGAAGAGCAAGTCGCTCATCTTGAGAAAGAAAACGAAGGTAACGCAGGGCTGGAGAAGGTATGTTGTTGCAAGACTGCTACCTATTCTTTTACCTCTCAAGTATGTAGGCTTGCCAAAGCCTCAAGAGTAAAGTATCAAAACTTGAAGCAGAGCTTGAAAGAAAATCAACTGAGGATATGAACCACGTGTCTTCGAAGTCAGTTCATAGGTTGGGTGTGCACAACCAGGCGACTATTCCTACTTCACCACCGGCATGTAATGTTCCTTTGTTATTCTTCAGAATTTGACACAACATCACATAGGCATCATTCAAGAGAGACTTGGATGATTACATGCTAGAACTTCCAGGAGTAGACCATCGCCCGCGGACCAATGCTCTTTCACCTATTCACCACACTGATGTGAACCTCAAAAAGTATTTAGCAGCTGTAAGTTTTTTGATCAATATTCCTGCATCCTTTCTGAAACAACTCGTTGTTAGGATAAGCGAACATCAAAGTGAGAAGCCTAGTCCACGTCACAGTTTTCCTGACCTTCTCCAATTTGATAGATGTTCCACCAACTTTTTATATCTGCCTGGACTGTTACGCTGGTGTCCTAAAAAGGTCCACGCCATCGCAATGGGCCCAATTCATGTATTTGACTCGGATAAGGGTCACTGGGTCAAGAAATCCATTTTCGAGACGCTTTATGGCAAAACATTCTCCCTGTTCTACAAGAATGGCTTTGAGACCTATTACGTGGGGACGTATCAGGCCGTAAAGCTGCTTGATATGTTTCCAGATGGATTTCATGACTCTAAGATTTTCAACGATGGTCTTGTGAGCACTGTTTATATTTACTCATAATGGATAAGATGTATTTACCATATCAATTAGTCTATGTCCGCTTTAGCAGATGCCACTTTTTCAAGTGAGCGCAAAATTAAGAACGGAGCGGGCCAACCACCTTCCAGTTCTAATATCCGACAGCTTTATCTTGACGGCATTCTCAAAATCGAACCGCTCGGTCTACAATGCGTTGGGTTTGATCAAAATTTGTATATGGCACTTAAAGTGCGGTATGAGACTTGCCGCCCTGCTGGGCTATCAGGTATGATGCACTACCCCGAGAACACACAGCAAGGCCGTCCGAAGAAGAAGCAAAAGACCGAGTGAAGTAGAGTTCGTTTACCTGGAATTTTAATAAGTACGATGTTACCAAGATTTAATTCTCCCGTTCATTCTTTGAAGTGCCAAAATAATAAGGATAGTAAAGGGTGCAAGTCCTCATGTCCGAATTCAGGCAAATTCAGGAGGCCCTGTCCATTTTCATCAAATTTCAACAGGAATGCCGTCCTTAATCACACGATGATAAATTCGCTCCGAACAGTCCGATCGCGACTCGTCACTCGTAGGCCGGTTATCGCCTGTATATGAAAGCGAGCGAGGCTTGTGTCTATCGACAGGCCTCCTTCATGAATCATAGACAGATCGGCTTCCGGTCTACATCACTCGGTCACTCGGAAGTCGGAGTCTAATATCTATCCTCACACCTCCCAGCGCCCAGCGGACAGGCTTGTTTTCTCATAACCACTCTGAGCTTTCGTGAGCTCCAGGCTCAAAAGAGGCGCGTTTTGGGCAGTATATCTCACATGGAGTTTCCTCAACAGGTTCTCCTTCGGATCGAGTGCTGTAGTCTGACTAAGGCAGGCTATTGGCCTTGGGACCGCAAGCCTTGCGAGGAACTGGCAAAATCCTTACCCGTACGGAGATACCCTATCTCTTCTTCATCCTAAACGGAGCACTGAGCAAGATAGCTGGAGCTCTGGCAGTTTTCTGGAGCCCAAGCCAATGACGGCCCTCTCCTTATTCTAGCTTTAGACTCCAAATTAGGCAAGACAACAAATATGGTCAAATCTCACCGTTCTGAGAAATGGTCTTTCGTCCCTGGCACCGTTCGCCTCTGTCCAGCATTTTTATTTCTGCGACTCCGAGTAGCAGCTTAGCATTGGGCGAGGTCTTGCGACCCACTTCACCGGTCAGTGATTTTTCCTATCGATGGAATTTAGAGCGCGTTAAGCCAGATACGTGTATCGCTTACCTAGGCTGCCCACTGTAAGTTGAAGGGTTTTTTTTGTGGCTGCTTCTAAGCCAGTTAGTTGATGACATGTTGAATTTGTTTCTCAGGTTTGCATCTTTTATGACGCTAGGAATCAGCCCACGAAAGCGACGATTGGATTTTTTGCCTCGAGAAAGCTCTAAATGAAGCCCCAACATCATCAACGTAAACCGAACTCTCGTCCACAGACTAGCCTACTGGCAGCACTTTCTCACCTTGTTCCAATTGCAGGGGGCATGAAGCGGAAGGCCATATGCGAATATGTGTCGAACCAGCTTATGCCGTCATAACCAAGAGAACGGTTTGACCCAGTGGACACACTCAAGTATGTATTGAAAATTCCCATACTCGATGGTCAATTCTGCGAGTTTCTCTCACTGTTGTTGCTTACTCTGTCTCTGTTTCTGGCCGTTGCATGATCCTTCGAACTTGGGTTTTTCCTGTACCCACATTTGTTTAAGGTCTAATTCCTTCCGAACATGGAAATGCAGGTAACACGAAACGCCTCTCGGGTTCCGATACTCTCTTATATGCCCTGATAATGACATTTCAGTTGACACAGCCAACGTCTTGTTATCGGACATGAATTTGAGCTTGGAAAAATTCGGACTCATTCTGTACGCATCGAGTTGAAAACGACCCTGCTCCTGTAGCTGAGCTCTTCGAATTTGGACGCCTTCCAGCTTGGAATAATAGAGTAGAAAAAGGGTGAACGGTCCCCCTCGTACGGGCCTGTTGGGCTCTCACGTATGCGGCCATCGTCCCGGATCTTGATGTGACGAATCATCCCACTATGTTGTGACTTGATTCAAAAATGGGTCGCAAACCATTCGTCTGGCCGTTCAAGATATCCACTAATTTTGTGCGCCCTACCATTAGTATATTTATTCGTATGATTCCCTTTACTCCGGCCCAAAATTCTTGCGAGTCCAGATATCTGGACTCTCCGAAAAGAACCGAATTGTATCCAGAGCCGAGAAGTTTACGTTACTGCGCTTCCAAAGGCAACTCGGTTATGTAATTTCGCTTTTTCAGCTTGTCTCCAAGTTCAACCAAAATTTGGCCCTCTTCTATTCCTCTCAGCTTCCCATTCCCGGACTATTCGATAATGGAGACAGTAGCGAGCGACCCAGAGCTGGCATCAGAAATGTTGGCGCTGATGAACAAGGAATTGAAATCCGCCCGGTTACGCATCAAAGAGTTGGAATCGAGAGCGTGTTCAGAAGAAGTGAGTTAAGCAGATCTTTAATTTATGAACATTCTCTGAATAATTTGAAGGTAGATATCGTTACCTACATACATCGCACAGAGGCTGCCGAGAAATCTCTGGAGATAGCGAAAGCGGACCTCATGGAAATGAGTTCGGAGAACCATCTACTGCGTGCGGCACTGGAGGATCTTAGAGATTCGAAGAAAGTCGTGAAGATGGCCAGTTTGAATTCTCTCTGAAAGTCTCTCCCCGTTGATTTTGAACGTTACATAGGAGACCATGGGCGATGACTTTCAGGCACAATGTTCAAAAGAGACCAGGGATCAGTCCGTTTCAGCAACTGACCAGTCCAGTTCAGTAAGGATCTTAGAGAAAGATTTGGCTTACGCTGGTTCTTAGCAGACGGTTTCAATGACAGGATACGGACGGCCATACCAAAGAGCTTGAAAGCGCATTGGAAAAGTATTATGGGAAATATAAGACCGAGAAACTCGAGCGGAAAGAACTGAAAAATGTCCGTATTATCATTTTCTGCTGCCTTATATTGACTTGCAACGAATAATGAACAGACTTGTAAAATGCTTGAAGAGCAACTATCACATCTTAAAGAAGAAAGTGTAGGTAACACAGTATTTCAATCTGTTTGGTTTCTGTCAACAGGTCCATCTCAACCCTGGATTTTCGTGTAGAATCGTCGTTGCCTTGAAGAAGAGGCATTTGTGATAAAACACAAAGAGCTCGAACACCAGGAGTTTAAAAACGAGGTTAGTATAAATTGTTTTTTGTCTTCTTGCTTAAGCTAAGGTATTTTTCGGGCAGGCTTCACTCAGAATTTCATCGGTTGTTGACAGTCAAGCAGTCGCTCCCTCCTTAAAAAAGGTCAGTAACCAGTATAATGATAGGATGCAGATCCATTGGATTTAAGGAATTATTTTTGTAGATGCTTTCTAGGAAGGAAGTGGTTGAATACATGCTTAAATTCCCGAAGGTCGATCATCGGCCTCGATATAATACATTACGGCCAGTGTATCACTCTGGAATGGACCTCAAGAAATATCTAGCAGCTGTGTGTATTCCTTCTTCCTCGTTCTTAACGTATTTTCTCAATCGCAAAGGCGACAGGACAAGCGAACCTCAGCGTAAGAAGTGACTACATACTCTATATTGTTACTAACAATCACCATTTTACAGCTGTTCAGCGAACTTTTTATTTTTACCCGGTCTTTTTGCGTGGTGTCCAAAAGTACATCACGCTTTCGCCATAGGACCGGTTCATATATTTGAATCGAAGAAGGGTCGCTGGATCGAGAAATCTATTTTTGAGAGCCTTTATGATAAAACGTTCTCTCTGTTCTATAAGTATGAAACTGGCACTTACTATGCAGGGACGTACAAGGCTATAAAACTGCTAGACTTTTGCCCGGGCGGATTTCAAGACAGGGAAGTTTTTGTTAAGGGCGTGGTACGCTTGTTGACTCTCACTCCTTGATAGTGGATGGTGCTGATACTTTACTAGACTCTACCTGCATTAGTAGATGCCACTCTTCCTGGCGAAAAAAACAATGGTCGCCAACCTTCTCTCGTCCATGACACTGTTCGCCAGCTTTATCTCGATGGAGTTTTGAAAGTCGAGCCACTCGGTTTGCAGTGTGTCGCCTTTGATCACGGCTTGTATGCTGGACTCAAGGATCGTTATGAGAAGTTGGCAGAAGTGGCATACTACCCTGAAGATGCAGAGCAAGATCGACCGCAGAAGAAGCAAAGGACGGAATGAAGTGGTGAAAATTTTCTGGGCGTAGTACTCTCATGTATTCGTTGCGCTTCGCGACCACGCTACGTTTCTCTGAGTGAGAGTGAAATGTTGTGTATCCAATCTCTTGGACCTGGCCCCTATTCCTCACTTCTTTTATGTACTTCACATACGACCGCGAGCTTTCAGGAGGCTACATCACAGTAGATCACCAGTCTATTCGGGTTTCACCAATGTTGATCGTTCAGGTTGTTCTATTTAAAGAAGCCGGCGGTGGCCGTCGGTCCATCAATCGTGACGAGGTTGCTTTTCCCACATTACAAGAACAACGACCATTTTCATGCTCAAAAATTATTTGTCTCCTGTCCTTCCTTTCTATCCCTTGAGCTCGTCATAGTGACATTCACACTCTTTTAGAAAGCCACATTCGTTATAGTTTGAAATAATCCACCTACTATGTTCTTCCGCCTCTTGTTTTCCGTCTCTCTTTTGGCTTGGGCCTTCCTTGTTGGGGTCACCGCTGGCCACAAGGAACGCTCGGGAATCTTCCACCGCAGTCAGGAAATCGCTAGACGCAGGCAAGGCGATATCGAGCTCTTCAAACGCGTTCCTAATGCAAGGCTGTCGTATTACAATGGACAAACTGGGAATGCGTACGTTACTTATTCAGTCTTCGCCGACTACCAGTACTGACAAAGCATGGTTGAAGTGGATCCTGCGGCCAATTTCTTTCTAATTCAGATTCGGTATGTCCTTTTTTATTCAAATGGGTGTTTTGGATAGTCTGTATTTACATTCCTTGCGCAGTTCGTGGCAGTGAACGCAGAAGTAAGACTTGAACCATCAAACCGTGGCATATCACCTGGCTGACTTTCCTCATTTAGCAAATGAACAGTGCTTGGTGCTTTAAAACTATCAGGATTACCTACGGTGGAAAAACTGCCATTGCTACGATCAAGGACACGGTTCGTAATTGATGTTTACTTCCCCCGTTTTCCGTCTCAAGTTTATCTTAGTGCCCATCGTCGTCGTGTCCATGGGGTGGACTTGATCTGAGCCCCTCCCTATTTTCGTCTTTTGCCGATGAAGCTACTGGTATCATATACGGTGACTGGGAATTTACGGACGAGCCTACGGTCAAACCTACGCCCACGCCCACGCCTACGCCTACCCCAACTTCGACATGGCATGCCCCTCCGTCACCCACGACAACTTCTACCAGCAAGACCCACACGTCTTCTCACGTTGTGTCGACATCTTCATCGACTTCCTCATCGACGTCCTCCTCCATCAGCAGTTCTTCAACGTCTTTAAACCGCACATCCAGCACCATCTCCTCTTCTGCAGCCCCTACCAGCTCTGCCGTCAACGTTCCCCTTGGAAACTTAGAGACTCTCAATGAAATTCTTATTCAATATGCGGGTATTATTACGACTGGATCCAAGCTTTGATCTGACATTATAGTCGTTTGCTCTTATGCGGCCTTGGGAAGGCCGTATGCAACCTCACAGAATTTCGCTGTTTTTATAATAAAGCTAATCTATTTTGCTGTGCCTACTTGAAGGAAATTAGAAGAGACCCACGCATTTTACATAAGGTAGTCTCAAGTTTCGGTCTGTACTCACCATCGCGGAAGACCAAGCCATCCATTTCATCCAAAATGGCTAAGAAGAGTCGTACATTCTATCGATCGATGCACTTTTCCAAACCCCTTATGAACCCATACCGTGCATGATAGGTTCACGAGGCAGTTATGTCAAACGCTTTTGGAATGGCTATGTTTTTCAGATTATTTATTTCCGAAAGGCGAAGAAAACTTCAAGATATTTCGTAAGTTCACCGCTCGAGTGTCGCGGACGCCCACTGAAAATTTTGTAGGATTTACACAAGTCAACACCGTCTGATCGTAAGTGGCTGTATCCTGCGGACATCGGTGAGTAGGAATCCCTGACAGAGTAACGGGCTGAATATCATCCGCAGTAAACGCCTTACACCATGCAAAAATAAACGAAAGGTCAATTCTGCCCGCACCTGGACGACGTTCCCAAATTACCTCGGAAGAACCTTATTGGCTTGGCAGTTATTCCACTATAAAGACGGCGACATGTTTTCAGTTGGGAAGCATACCCAACAGCCTTCTTTAGGACTCAAGCACCACTGAATTTTTTTCCGATATGAAGGCCTCAGCTCACTCTATTATCTTTGCTACCGTCCTCGTCATTGGCGTCAAAGGAGCGCTGATCCCCAGAGTGTACGTATATTTTTTTAAGAGCAGATAACCATCTAGAAACTGATATACTTTCGTCATGACAGTCAGTCCAGTTCCGTTCAATCGTTCACTTCCATCCCTAGCGCCAGTGCCTCCTCTGCCTCGGCGTCCTTCAGCAACATAGCCAGTGCCTCTGTCGCCTCCGCATCCTTCAGCAGCGTGGCTAGTGCATCCGTCATTTCTGCATCTTTCAGCAGCGTAACCAGTCCCACCGCCGTTTCCGCCTCCTTCATCAGCGTATCCAGCGCAATTTCCAGTTCATTTTTCGCATCCTCAGCAGCGTTTGCCACTGGTTCAGCCGCTGCTTCCTGCATCGTCAGCGCATCAGGGGTACCATACTCAGCTTCGGACTTTGGATCTACTGGAAGTGGCACCATCCTTCCATCTAGTGCCGCAACTGCTAGTGTCGTAGGAACAGTTGCAACTTCATCTGCCCCCTTCGTCACTGGCTCAGCCATAGCTTCCTCCGCCCCTTTTGCTACCGGATCCAATGAAACTTCATCTGCACCTTTCGCCACCGGAACGTTCGTTGGTCCCTCCCCCTCTTTTGCTACAGGCTCGTTTATTCCATCCAGCGTCCTTCCAAGTGGTTGTTTCGCGACAGGAACAGAGGTCGAACCTTCTTTCGCAACTGGCACCGTCGTCGCTTCAAGCTTTGTTCCCGGGAGTGTATCTCCGTCTGGAAGTATCGTCAGTTCCTTCCGGCGTCCCCAGTGTCTCAATCGACCATTCGAGTGCTGTTCCGAGTGGT